>CM055958.1:33649945-33872445 GCA_029490685.1 Schizonepeta tenuifolia | reverse complement strand
TAGATTCTTTCAAGAAGAACTCCAGAAGATGTTGATCGTAAATGAAAAGATTGCTTACGTAGAAAGACGAAAATAGATTCATATTCACATACATGAGAATTATATAAGAAAAAAAATAACTTTTGATTTCTTTTTGACAAAGAGAAGTTGACTTTCTTTGGAGTAAGAAGACTATTCCAATATTCGTTGAGAAATGCCCGTAATAAATATAAAAAAGAAACATCTTTTACCCAACGGCGAATAGTTTGAATCAAGATTTCCGCATGGACAGAGCGAGGTATTAGTATATCTAACACAAAATTTAAATGTGAAAAATTGTCCTCTAAAAAGTGAAATATTGAATGAATTGATCGTAAATTCTGAGATTTTCCTATCTTGTTCTTTTTCCCTTCTAGACAAGATAGTAATTGTAGAAAAAATGGAATTTTTACAATAAAAGCAAACCCCTCTGATATAATTTTAGAATACAAGTTCTTGTTGCGCGCCAAAAATGGATTTTTGTTAAAATCATTAGAAAAAATAATAAAATGATTCTGTTGATACATTCGAGTAATTAATTAATTCAAAATCCATAAACTGGATTTATTGTCATAACCCGAATTTTCCGACAAAATAGATCTATTCAAAGCACGATTATGAGCAAACACGTAAATATACTCCTGAAATATAAGTGGATATAGGAAGTCGTGTTGTTGAGATCTCTTTAGCTGTAAATATCTTTGGATTTTCCCCATTTGAATTTCGATTTGAATTAAGGTAGAAGATTCAGGGGTTATCAAATGATACATAGTGCGATATAGTCAAAACAAGGTATTCTAGTCAAAATAGATACCTCGGGGACAAGTAAACTTATCAACAGATTATCTACCCTCTCTTTTTCCATTCATTTCGTTTAATTCATCCGTGTTATGTTAATGTTATAGGATAGCAAGATGGTTAGAGATCTTTTATTTTTTTCGACCCAATCGCTCTTTTGATTTCGGAAAAAAACTTTCTTTATCAATATACTGCTTCTTTTACACACAAATCTTCATTCGATAACAGAGAATGTCAATAGTTAGGATTCATTAAAAAAATAGAATTCACTTAAGTGCTTCCCGTATCGGGCACTAATTTTTTTTAACGTCTAATTAGATCGGGAAATTGTTTAAATTAAGAACAGAAGCCGGTTGCTTTTTTTTCTAATAATTAATTGAAGCCGCAGCGGGGCCCCTATCCATTTATTAATTCGACCCAACCTTCTTTTGTTTTGTTCCAAGAATTCGAAGAAGGTTTTGTACCAATCCGATAAGAATGAAATAGACTCAGAACTTTCCATTGATACGACATGCTATTTTTTCCGTTTATTCCCTTTCAGGGTCAGTCGCAGTCTTCCAAAGTTTACCAACAGTATGGACGAATTCGTCACTTCATCCAAATGTGTAAAAGATTCTAGCCGCACTTAAAAGCCGAGTACTCTACCATTGAGTTAGCAACCCCGAGAAAATATTGATTAAACAAAACTTCAACTCAATAAAGGGTATATAGACATGGATACAATCAGAACCAAAAGAAATTTAATAGATCCTCTTCTCTTCACTTATCACGAAGAATTCTATTTGTTCAATACACTTTTGTCAATATAAATGTTGAGAAAAGAATACAGTGGAAAAAGGTAAAAAGAAAGGGGGGGATAAAAAAAAGTAAAGAAAAAATAAGACAAAGTTATATACAAGCCGCTACCCCCCCCCCCTTGGTATTTCTTTAATTTAATTTCATTTGATTAGACGGAAATTCTTTAAAAATTCCTGCCTTCTTTAAAAGATTCTGAACAGTTCCTGTGGGTTGAGCACCTTTTTCAAGGAAATATAGAATAACAGGAATATTTAAATAAGTTTGATTCTTCATTGGATCATAAAAGCCTACCTTTCTAAGATCTTTTCCTTCTCTTCGGGATCGAACATCAATTGCAACGATTCGATAGATGGCTCATTGGGATAGATATAGATGAACAATACCCCCCCCCCCCTGGAACCGTATAGGAAGTTTTCTCCTCGTATGGCTCAAGAAAAAACGATTTAATTCGGAGTTTTACCTTTGTATCAAATTCTAATAAATTAAATAACAACAGGCCCAATTCCTATAAAATAAATTAGACTACGATTCCAATCTTTTTCCTTTTTCAGGAAGAAAAAAGAAACCGCTCATACTCATAACTCAAGTCGGATAACTCTCAAATAGTTTAAAGGATAATCTTTAGTGAGTTTCCTTTATTGAGTAGTCTTTACTCCCTTTCGTTTATCCCGGTTAAACTATTTCAAATTCTATTTGGATTTTTTAGTTGGATCCCGTTATTGAGACTATCGAGAGAATTAACAACTAAAAGGGTGTTTCCTTGTTTTTAAACCCTTTAATTCCTATTTTTAATCATTGGGTTTAGACATTACTTCGGTATTTCTTAATCTTTTCAAAATGGCAGCAACATACCTTTTTTTATTTCTTTATATCAAAGAATCCTATAGACGGTTGATTCTAGTATGATACACGTTGAATCGAAAAATTGGGATCAATTTCAAGAAGTTTTGCTTTTGAATTGGAAACTTACTCAAATTGGATCCTTTTTATTTTCCATATATTTACGAAGTTGTTCCAGTTGATTGGCATTAACCCTAGATCCTTGCCCCTAAGAAATAAAAGAAATAAATTAATACTTTCGGCTCGAGCTCCATCATGGACTATTTACAATCCCGACAAAAAACGAAGGGTTCAAGTGTAACAGAACAAACAATGTCGAGCCAAGAGCACCTCATTTCTAGACAAATCTGAAATGGTGGGTGTAAAAATCCACAACGGGTCGTATCCTTCAAGTCGCACGTTGCTTTCTACCACATCGTTTCAAACGAAGTTTTACCATAACATTCCTCTAATTTGGAACCGGTATGAAATTGATTCAATTATGGAATCATGAATAGTCATCGGTTCAGTTGTCCATAGACATCGCAATCTACACTTTTTCTTCTATATATGATACACGAAACAATATTTTTATGAAAAAAATCTTAGCAAGACAACACTCTTAACATATTTAACAGACTAATAGAATATGAATATATAGATAATAGAAAGAAAAAAGAAATCTATTCTTATTATATAATATATATGTAAATATATTACATATCATATACATATATAAATAATATAAAATAAATGAATAAGTCTTTGAATCTTCAAGTGATTTAATAAGATAAATTAAATGATTTCCCACTTTTTCAAAGATTCCGCGTACAGGGAATCTTAAAAATATTAAAAAAAAAGATTTATAAATGAAATTAACTATTTGAATTAAACATCATTATTTAATTCACTTTAATTTGATTGGGTTTGAAGAAAATTGGACAATAAGCACCGCCTTTCTTTATAGAAAGACCCGCCTTTCTTTTTAAATTGACTCGTCACTAATTTCAAATAAAAATTTGAAATAGATCAAAGAAATGAAGAAATAAATAAGAAGAAAGAAATCCTTTTTCATGAGATGTATAAAAGTTAATATTTGAATTTTGATTCTTTTAATCAGATTACGAAAATCAAAATAGAAAGAAAAGGTAACGTTTTTCCTATCTATCACTATCAGATAGACTGAACTGTTGTCACTGTTTGTTATAGATCATTTATATCTACTATAACTATAGAACTATAGAATATGGGACGTGATAATTTGTTAATGAAATTCGAACAGACACAGATGTTTAAAGTAATATAGATTAGCTGCTATCCACCCCCCCCCCCCCCTTCCTTTTTATATTATGTATAGGGTTTTATATGGGAATAATGGAGAAATGGATCCGTACTGGGATGGAAGGATTCGAACCTCCGAATAGCGAGACCAAAACCCGCTGCCTTACCGCTTGGCCACGCCCCATTTCAATTTCTAATCGAGACTAAGAAACAATAATATTGTTTTTGGTTGTTTGTCAACTCCAGCCAAAATAAATATCTAGATAAATTCCATATCTATAGAATATAGATCTTCTATATCTATAGAATAATAGAATAGACGGGTACTCGAATTTTGATACATATAGATACAGAATTCAACTTAATTTATTGATCATTACATAGAATTCAATTAAGATATTGTATGAAAGTATGGTTTCTTTTATTCTCCTTTGAGAATTGGAGGATTTTTAGTTGGGTGGATTCAAAGAAAAAGAAGTTTTGTCTACCTTATTGACTTTCCTTCTTTTTCCTTATATCAAAAATGCAACCAAAATGCAATTATCTCCAAGAACAAAATGTCTGTTATGCTTAATATTGTTAGTTTGATCTGTATTTGTATTAATTCGCCCCTTTATTTGAGTAGTTTTTTCTTCGGCAAATTGCCCGAAGCCTATGCTTTTTTGAATCCAATCGTAGATGTTATGCCAGTCATACCTTTGTTTTTTTTTTCTCTTAGCTTTTGTTTGGTAGGCTGCTGTAAGTTTTTGATAAAATCCTGAATAATAATATCCTAGAAAATGCACGATTTCCTCGAGAATAAATTATAACAATTGCTAAAATAAGATAAGTTTTAGAGTATGAACCCTCGATTCACACACTAAAATTCGTGGATAGCCGACGCTTACCCGCATTTCCTCGTTTTTTAGCCTTTTCCAGCCATCTAGTCAAAGACCCTAACCCTATTAAGGTCTCCCACAATATCTAAATTTGGATATTAAGGGCAAATTTTTTTTAATGAAAAACAAATGAATTTGTGATAATACATTTCTAGAAAAACCTAATTTCTCGGTGTCAAAATAGGATATGTGGTAGAAAAGTGGAAGATCTATTCTCTTTTTTTTTTTTGAAAAAAAATAATCTTAATCTTGGAGATTGTGTAATGCTTACTCTGAAACTCTTCGTTTATACTGTAGTGATTTTTTTGTTTCTCTCTTTATCTTTGGATTCCTATCTAATGATCCGGGGCGTAATCCTGGACGTGAAGAATAAAATAGAAAAGGTTTCTTGGTTAATTTTCAATTTTTCTTAGGATTTTATCTATTCACACGTTTCACTAAGATTTTCAAAATTTGAAAAAAAAAAAGAAATAAATAATATATAAATAAATAAAGTAACCAACGGAAAGAGAGGGATTCGAAGCCTCGGTACGAATAACTCGTACAACGGATTAGCAATCCGACGCTTTAGTCCACTCAGCCATCTCTCCCACCCAATTGAAAAAGAGAATTACTACATTACACATAATCTAAGGAGTTTTTATTTCTATCGTTTCTTTCTCTATTATTTCTATATAGAGAAACCCACAAAACAGGAATTTCCTTTATCTAAAAGATGGACTCGACCGAGCCAACAACCGAACTAAAAAAAAAGAAGCAAGACCTCTTTGTGTTGATTTTGTTCGAAAGGCCCTTCTTATTCTCACGGCCCGGCCTGGTCAGCACCTAGCCGGGCTATATTTTTGTTCTTTTTGTTCCAATAAATTAATAAATTATAGTTTTCTAGATAAATAATGATTTATCCTTTTTGAAAACAAATAAAGACTTTTTATTATATTAAATTGAATATAAAATATTCAAGTAACGTCAAAAATAAGAAATACTATTTATTTATATTATTTTCTTGTTATATTTTACCCGAACTAAAAAAAACTATAGATTCTTCAACAATACATTTTTATGTTATGATTTTAATGTTTTTTTGATCCGTATCAAACTTCTTCAGTGAAAACTTTAGTTATTTAATAATTTAAATTATTAAATTTTTTGGAGCCTCTTTTCTGAATCTCATTAAATTTTGATCTACTCGTGAAAAAGTTTAGCACGCTCCTTTTACTGATTCGTTGATAATACTATCTTGATCATGCTCAATTAGCTTGCTCGACAAAAGACCCATTTGTATACAATTAATCATATTGTAGCGGGTATAGTTTAGTGGTAAAAGTGTGATTCGTTCTATTAACCCTTAATAGTTAAAGGGTCTTTCGGTTTTTTTTTATATTCCGATCAAAAACTTTATTTCTTAAAAGGATTAAATCCTTTACCTCTCAATGAGAAATTCGAGAGAAAATACGGATTCTTGTGATTTGTATCCACGAGTCACTTAATAAATGAAAAAGTTGGATTATGAAATTGCGAAGCAGAATTTTTCAATTGGACCAAGACTTCCAATTGAATAAGTATGAGTAAAGGATCCATGGCTAAAGAAAAAAGTCAACTTCTAATCGTAACTAAATCCTTCATTTTATTTTCTAAAAAAATAAATTGGAGCAAAATAGCTATTCAGCGATGACTTTGGTTTACTAGAGACATCGATGTATTGGTTTAGCTCGGTGGAAACAAAATTCTTTTCCTTAGGATCCTCTGAAATAGAAATAGAGAACAAAGTAACTAGAAAGATTGTCAGAATCACCTTCTCCTAGAAGGATCATCTAGAAAGCGATTCATTTTGTCTGTATTCAAATAAAAAGCTAACATAGGTGTTATGGGTATAATTTTGTTCATTTTTTTCACCTCTTAGGTCTAAGAATTGACTAATTTTCCATAAAGGAGCCGAATGAAACAAAAGTTTCATGTTCGGTTTTGAATTAGAGACGTTCAAAGCACTGAACCGACGTCGACTATAACCCCTAGCCTTCCAAGCTAACGATGCGGGTTCGATTCCCGCTACCCGCTTTTTCTTTTTTTTTTAATATTTTATATTAGAATTCTATTCTAGAATATGGATAATACATTATGACTTGATATTTGATTATGGTTAGTGAATCGTTGAATATACAATTCCAAAAATGATCTCACATATAATCCGAAGAAAAATCAAAATTCGAAAAAATAGGAATGAACGACGTCCATTGTCTAATGGATAGGACAGAGGTCTTCTAAACCATTGGTATAGGTTCAAATCCTATTGGACGCAATTTATTTCCATCTATTTTTTTTTCATTTCGATAGCAAAAAAGACTTTTTTCATCATTTGAACCCGAGACACTTGATTCCTTTTTGAAGATAAAAGCGACCCCTTTTTTTATGCTTGCTCCTGAAGTAGAAACCGGTCCATTTGTTCCTGAATTGCTTTTTTCAAAAGAACTTCTGCTTCTTCAGTAAATATCTTAGTAGAAGATATGATTTCTTGGAACTGAGGTTTATTGGTTTTTAAGTAAGTACGTAATTCAATAAGAAACTTCCTTACTTGTCCAATTTCTAATGAATCAAGATAACCGTTTGTTCCAGTATAAATAGTCATTATCTGTTCTTCTACCGTAAGAGGGGCCGCTTGAGATTGTTTAAGCAATTCGCGTAATCGTTGACCTCTTGCCAATTGATTCTGAGTAGCTTTATCAAGATCTGAAGCAAATTGTGCAAAGGCTTCTAATTCTGCAAACTGCGCCAGTTCCAATTTTAACTTACCAGCTACTTGTTTCATGGCTTTAATTTGAGCCGCAGACACTACTCTAGAAACGGAGATACCGACGTTAATGGCAGGTCTGATTCCGGCATTAAATAGATCGACAGATAAAAATATTTGTCCATCGGTAATGGAAATTACATTAGTAGGAATATAGGCCGAAACATCTCCCGACTGAGTTTCAACTATTGGCAAGGCGGTCATACTCCCTTCACCTAAACTAGAATTTAATTTAGCGGCTCTTTCTAAAAGGCGTGAATGCAAATAAAAAACATCTCCTGGATAAGCTTCGCGCCCCGGCGGTCTTCGTAATAGAAGAGACATTTGGCGATAAGCTTGCGCTTGTTTGGAGAGATCATCATAAATGATTAAAGTGTGTTGTTTACGGTACATAAAATATTCAGCCAAAGCAGCTCCTGTATAAGGAGCGAGGTATTGTAATGTAGCAGGGGAATCCGCCGTTTCAGCTACCACAATAGTGTATTCCATCGCCCCCCTTTCCTGTAAAGTAGTTACTACATGAGCTACAGAAGATGCTTTTTGCCCAATAGCTACATAAACACATATTACATTTTGGTCTTGTTGATTCAGAATCGTATCTGTGGCTACTGCTGTTTTACCGATTTGCCTGTCTCCAATAATTAATTCTCGCTGACCACGTCCTATAGGGATCATCGCATCGATGGCAATAAGTCCGGTCTGAAGAGGTTCGTATACAGAGCGCCGGGAAATAATACCTGGAGCGGGAGATTCAATTAATCGAGATTCAGAAGCTGAAATTTCCCCCCTGCCATCAATAGGTTTAGCCAGGGCGTTTATAACACGGCCCAAATAAGACACACTCACAGGTATCTGAGCAATTCTTCTTGTTGCTTTTACAGAACTCCCTACTTGTATCATCAAACCATCACCCATTAATACAACACCAACATTATTTGATTCCAAATTCAGAGCAATACCTATTGTACCTTCTTCAAATTCGACTCATTCACCCGTCATTACTTCATCAAGACCATGAATACGAGCAATACTGTCCCCTACTTGAAGTACGGTGCCACAATCTTTACTTCTCTATTATATTGTTCAATACATTCACGGATAATATTACTAATTTCGTCGGCTTGAATAGTTACCATGAGTTTGATGATACAAGAAGGGAGCCGACGAAATTAGTAATATTATCCGTGAACGTATTGAACAATATAATAGAGAAGTAAAGATTGTGGCACCGTACTTCAAGTAGGGGACAGTATTGCTCGTATTCATGGTCTTGATGAAGTAATGGCGGGTGAATGAGTCGAATTTGAAGAAGGTACAATAGGTATTGCTCTGAATTTGGAATCAAATAATGTTGGTGTTGTATTAATGGGTGATGGTTTGATGATACAAGAAGGGAGTTCTGTAAAAGCAACAAGAAGAATTGCTCAGATACCTGTGAGTGTGTCTTATTTGGGCCGTGTTATAAACGCCCTGGCTAAACCTATTGATGGCAGGGGGGAAATTTCAGCTTCTGAATCTCGATTAATTGAATCTCCCGCTCCAGGTATTATTTCCCGGCGCTCTGTATACGAACCTCTTCAGACCGGACTTATTGCCATCGATGCGATGATCCCTATAGGACGTGGTCAGCGAGAATTAATTATTGGAGACAGGCAAACCGGTAAAACAGCAGTAGCCACAGATACGATTCTGAATCAACAAGACCAAAATGTAATATGTGTTTATGTAGCTATTGGGCAAAAAGCATCTTCTGTAGCTCAGGTAGTAACTACTTTACAGGAAAGGGGGGGCGATGGAATACACTATTGTGGTAGCTGAAACGGCGGATTCCCCTGCTACATTACAATACCTCGCTCCTTATTAAGTTATTAAATACCTTATTAAATAGTTACCATGAGTTTTTCTTAATTTTTTTTTAAAAGAAAAAAAAATAATGCCTTTTTTTTATAGTAGATAAAGTTAGTAGATTTAAAGTAGAAAGACTAATTAAGTTATTTCTTTCATCATTCCCAACACGCCAATATTGGCACTAATGGTACGTAAATGCAATTCGTTAGTCAAACAGCTATTCAGAGTTCCTAGAGCTCCTTGCAAGGCTTGTTGGATAACCCGTTGTTGGACTTGATTAATTGCCCTTTCTTGTTCAAACTGAATTGTTTCATTTTTGTAATTTTCTAATTGTCCCAAAGTCTTATAAGTTGAATTAATTAAATTCAATTTTTCTCGTTCTATCTCAGAGTATCCATTCAACCGAAACTGATCTGCTTCCATTTCTACTTTCCGTAAGCAGGCCCGGGCTTTTTCCAGCTGTTCAATGGCCCCCCGCGCAGTTCTTCTGAATTTCGAATAGTATTCAAAATCCTCTATTTTCGATTATCTAATAAATCACTTAATGAAAGTAGATTTTACCTTTCCGTTCATTTTAAAACTTCTATAATCCCTTTCCGAACCAAACATGAATCTTTCGATTCATTTGGCTCTCATGCTCAATTATTTAGGGTAAATTCTCATAGCTTTTTTATGAATGTAATGAGCCTATCCTCTTCATAGTTCAGAAAACAAAAAAAAAAAATGAATCTAATGCAAAACCAAAATACTTAGAGGACTCTTCTGACAAAATAAAAAAAAAAATATGTAATTATCAGCAAAGTTGTTTCTTTTTTTTCTTCAGTTCAAATCCAAAAATGCTTCTTACTTATACATAAGGCATAGGTCGTCGATTCTGCATTGGATAAAAGAGAGAAAATACTCTTTAATTTAGAATAATAAGTGGTTCAAATCATTTTATCGAGATGAGTGTTCTATATCGATAAAATATTCATTTTAATTTAAAACCATCTCTATATTAACATAGTGGTAGAAAGGGTACCATGCTGCGTCTAGACTTCAAACGGTTTGCTTTAACCATCTTAACAGCCCCACATTATTGGTTGCTAGAGAATCAAAGTGGATTTGCCAACTAATCACGAAATGTTGTGGTTCTTGCATATAATTTCTTCAGAAAAGTAATTCGCGAGATCATGCACCTTTCTTTCCTAGTTATAATGGAAAAAGGCACAGCTGACCGGATCCAGCCTATTTTTGAAATAAACAACTCACACACACTCCCTTTCCAAAAAAGATCAATACACCAATCACTACACTTAGATTTATTGGATTTGTTGCTAAAATATCGGTATTAAATCCGAAACTCCCGGCAGATGGCGAATAGCCCAAAGAAACGAAAGAATCGGTTACATTTTTCGTATAATCTCCTCTTATAGATAGACTAAAAAGTTGACAAGAGTTCTTTTTCTATCGCTTTGCCCACCATTTTCAATTCTTTTTTGAAATTAGAGTCAAAAACTTTTGGAGTTATAAAGTATGAACTGCCACTTGATTGTTGCAACACCTCAAAAAAAATTCCCTTGGACTACGAATGGGAAGGATGAAAGCGAATAGGTATACTAATTCCTCATCTGCAATTCAGCCCTTCCCATAAGTTATTTTCTCAACCAATAGCGATAAGATTAAACAAAAGGATTCGCAAATAAAAGTGCTAGTGCTACAACCTATCCATAAATCGTTAAAGCTTCCATAAAAGCTAAACTAAGTAATAAAGTACCTCGTATTTTTCCCTCTACCTCGGGCTGTCTTGCGATACCCTCTACTGCTTGACCCGCAGCAGTCCCTTGACCAACTCCAGGTCCAATAGAAGCAAGCCCTACAGCCAATCCAGCAGCAATAACGGAAGCAGCAGAAACCAGTGGATTCATGATAAATTCCTCGTACCAACAAAAAGAAATAGTTAATGATACAATCAACCAATGAATTTAATTAGGACTTAATTATTTCATCGATAGGATTCACCTAGTCGAAGTAACTAAGAACTTCTAATTTAAGGAATTTAAGTAAGAATATTATTGAATCATCAGAACTACTTCGATATCTCTTTTTTCATTTCTATTCACAAAGTTTTTGTGAATCCATAGACCTTTAGTTGTTCCATTTCTTGGTTCCGAACTGTTATTTTAATTCTTACGTTTTTGCTTTATTTCATCTCTTTTTTTTCAACCAATTTACAGCCACAACGATATGAAAGGACTTCTATGGGAACTCCCCACGCAGTGGTGCGGCAAATGAAATATTTCTTTATTTAGTTCATATATAACTAGCAACACCTAATATCACATATACATGTCTTTCTTCCATAACGTAAACCATTAGATTCAATCGGATTTGAGAATCAATCCATTTTTTTAGGAATCTCCTTTTTTGAAAATTCTTTTTTGCCTTCCGTTTTGTTTATCATTATGCCAACGGAATAGAATATAAATGGGAAAATAAAATTGATTAGCTCGAATTATTGCATAGAAAAATATTATTTTATTGGTCTAAGTTCATGCAATTTTTTATTTTTAAATATTATATATTTAAAAATAAAATAAAGGAGAATCCTTTCTCTTCTTCATTTATTTAATCACACGCCATAAACATATATCTTATTCAAATTATGATTTGCATAAAAAGGTTGACTTGCCAATAGAATAGAAAGTGAATATTCGTCGAAAAAAAGGTAAGATATTAAGTGATAATTTTAGGAAAAAGATCTTTTAGATCTCTTTCCTTTTTTTTACAACTCTCTAATATCGTAATTTTTTTTTTTGTTCCTGTTTCTTTCTAGCGTATATAGAGTCTTGTATATTTCTATTCTTTAAATAAATCATCTTGAGCCGCATATGCGTTGCTTTGCACTAAGCAAAAAAGACTATTTCAATGATGGCCCTCCATAGATTCACCTATATAAGCTGCGGCTAAAGTTGCAAAAATAAGAGCTTGAATACCACTCGTAAATAATCCAAGGAACATAACAGGGATAGGAACCACTGAAGGTACTAAAGAAACAAGAACAACAACTACTAATTCATCCGCTAAGATATTCCCGAAAAGTCGAAAACTAAGTGATAACGGCTTTGTGAAATCTTCTAAGATGTTAATGGGTAAAAGGATCGGGGTTGGTTGAATATATTTCCCAAAATAACTTAATCCTTTTTTGGTAAGACTTGCATAGAAATATGCCACTGACGTGAGTAAAGCCAAAGCAACAGTAGTATTTATATCATTCGTAGGTGCGGCTAACTCTCCATGAGGTAATTCTATGATTTTCCAGGGTAAAAGGGCTCCTGACCAATTCGAAACAAAAATAAATAAAAACATAGTTCCAATAAAAGGAACCCAGGGGCCATATTCTTCTCCAATTTGAGTTTTACTCACATCCCGAATGAATTCAAGAACATATTCGAAGAAATTCTGACCCCCGGTCGGAATGGTTTGTAGGTTCCGAACAGCTATAGTAACTGAACCTAATAAGATGGCAATTACAACCCAAGAAGTAATAAGTACTTGGCCATGTACCTGGAAACCCGCTATTTTCCAATAGAAATGTTGGCCTACTTCCACGCCGGATATATCATAGAACCCTTTTAGTGTGTTGATGGAACATGATAGTACATTCATATTGCCCTCTGAAAAAAATCGAACTTTTCAAAAATTTATTTTGATTCAACCATCATTTTGTCTACTTGAATCGGATATTTTGAATACCAACTCTTATTTTGAATACTAACTAATCACATAATGTCGCCAGTTATTTTTATCTATTTTTAAAAATTCATAAAAAATAACCGATTCCATAAATCTATCGGATTTTCGAAGGAAAAGGTATTTAACTTATTATTAATCAAGGATTTCTTATATAGCTAGAATGGCCCTCACTAATTGCGAATACTAATTTATTAAGAATTAAGCGGATTGAAGATATAGCGTCATCGTTCGCCGGAATCGAAATATCCGCAAGATCGGGGTCACAATTTGTATCGATTAAACAAATTGTTGGAACTCCCAAAGTGATACACTCTCGCAGAGCCGTATATTCTTCATGCTGATCAACGATGATCACAATGTCAGGTAACCCTGTCATATATTTAATCCCGCCCAGATATGTTTGTAGGCGAGATAATTGTCTTTTCACCACAGCCGCATCTTTTTTTGGAAGACGGTCGAGTCTTCCCATTTTTTGTTCCATTCTCATGTCCCTGAACTTATGAAGTCTCATTTCTGTAGTGGACCAATTTGTTAACATCCCACCGAGCCATTTTTTATTAACACAATGACACCGGGCTTTTATTGCAGCCCATGCTACTGAATCAGCTGCTTTCTTTTTGGTACCAACAATCAAGAACTCTTTTCCCCTACTTGCTGCATCAAAAACCAAATCGCAGGCTTCGGATAAAAAACGAGCAGTTTTAGTAAGATTTGTAATATGAATACCCTTACGCTTTGCAGAGATATAAGGTGCCATTTTAAGATTCCATTTCCTAGTACCATGGCCAAAATGAACTCCCGTATCCAGCATCTCTTCCAAGTTGATGTTCCAATATCTTCTTGTCATTTCTCCCCACCCCCCTTTTTTTCAAAAGAGACGAGAAACCCCGAACTGGAATAAAGAATTGTTCCGATGGAACCTTCTCTTCTACCGTAGATTGGTCGTAGGTAGACGAATAAGCCATTCTTCTTTTCTATTACCTTACTATTCAAATGACTGTACTAAATACATATACAGATAGTCAAAAAGATGAATCGACTTTTCACTTTTAGGAATCATTAAATCCTATAAATGATTGTTCTGGTCTATCATGGAAATTCTTTGAAAAGAAAGAATCAAATAATTTTATGTGGTGAAATAAAATATCTCTCATTTCCCCCTCGAATAGGTTGTTTTTTTTTGTTTTCATTTCCAAAGGGCCCCTGTTGTGTTGTTTTGAAGAGGGTACCAATCCTTTCAACCCTGTACCAACGGGTATCATACCCCCCAAAACAACGTTCTCTTTGAGGCCTTTCAACCAATCGATTCGACCCCGGAGAGCTGCTTTTGCTAAAACTCGAGCAGTTTCTTGAAAACTTGCTTCGGATATAAAACTTTGAGTATTGAGAGACGCTCTTGTTATGCCCAATAAGAGGGCTCGGTAACAAACTGCTTCTTCCAACGCGCGCCCCATTCGTTCCGCCCGTAACAATCTAATTAGTTCTCATGGTGAAAAAACATTAGACATTCCCTCTTCGGAAGCCAAGACCTTTGATGTTATTTGACGTACAATAATTTCTATATGCCTATTATGAATCTGCACTCCTTGGGATCGATAAACCTTTTGGATTTTATTAACTAAAGAGATACGAGTTTGCACTATAGTTAGCTCAGCACCAATCAAGAATGCCCACGGCATTCCAAGAATTCTTGTTATACGTTCGTTCCAACCCTCAACCCTCTTTTCTAGATTCATGGATATTGAATCAACCGAACGCACTTCTAACACCTGTTCTACTTTTGGTAGCCCTTAGGTTATATCACCAGATCTTGATTTTTCATATATAAATGTAATTAAAGTATCTCCTTCATACAGGACTTCCCCATAATGGCCATGAACAGTTGCTCCTGGAGTAGCCAAATAAGGCTTAGCTTATCGTATTACTACAGAGTCAACTTGAACAAGTATAACTTGACCCGATTTTAATTTTAGGTGTGGTGCTTTTTTGGCTATATATATATATTTTCACAAATAAACTGTCCAAGATTCATTATTGTAGATTTTTCTTGACAATAATTGGGGTGGAGAAAATACCAATTCAAATTGAAAATAATGTTACTGCACGGATGGGGGTTATCAATTTTTTCATTTTCATCGATTAAATAATATTTAAATTTAATTACTTGAAAAGTCTGTTTTAAATTGTCAAGTTGCAAGTAGTTATTTACCAAGATCTGATTATGAATCATTAAATGGTAAAGTGAATAAACATTTGCAATTAGAAAGGTTGTTCCTAAAGGCCTCGACAAATTCTTAATTGGAATTACAGGATCTTTTGTAATTTGAATTGATTCTTTTATTGCATTATGATTGTGATATTTTACATCGTTGAATGGACCCATTCGAAAACAATTGGATGATGACAAAATTATCAACGATTGGACTTCCTTATTTCTATTCAACAACGTAATGAATAGTTCTTTTATTTTGATTAAGGGGTTGTTGAATTCTTATTTTGGAATAAATGGAAGAAAACGGATTTATATGGGTGAAATTGGATCCATTATAGGGGAGAAATCCTGAGCCCGGCGGGTCATTCCTTTTTCCGCTATATGAAATAGTGGATTTCAGCAAGTCGATTCTTAAGAAATGCCGAATCAAACCATTTGCCCTTATTTCAACAAAAGAAGCACGAGCTTCTTGACTATAAGAACTTTTTTGTCTTGGTCCCAATTCAATACTAAACAAGTCCGAACTAATTGAATATTTGTATCAGAAATTCCTCGAATTGGTTTACCATTCCCATAAAGGATATAATTGACAATTCGAAGTTTCACATTATCGCTTTCCTGCAACAGATCCGGGGGAAAAGCGTTCCTAAAGTTATACCGTCCGTTATTTCATAAGTGACGATAGGACGAACCAAAACAAAATACTTTTTCTTACTAGGTGCGATCCGCTGAACATAGATCCAATTTTTCCATTTTTTTGATTCCTTGGTATTTTGTTTTCCTGTTCCCGGTGGTATCAAAACGCCACTATGTCGAGATATCTTATCTTTCTCGCCAGGAAAATGGATATCTCTAGAAAATATTTTAAGTTCAATTCTTTTTTTTTTCTCTCCACTCGGACCAACCCGCCCACTCGGCTTCTTATATTTAAAGTAATTTGTGTATCCACCCCAATGATACTATTGTTCCGTACCATTAGGGAAGAAGATCCAGGTAATATATACACTTCCTCGGGAATGAAAAAAAAACGATCGACTTTCATTTGGTATTTTGGCCTAAATTCCTTACCTCCTTGATACTCAATGAAATCTGCTTTTTTGACGATTAAATCCGTTTCTATAGTCCCGTGTTTAGTAATGCCTAAACTATTTCTTTTGTATCGAGGATCGTCCAAATAAGCAAGAATACTATTTCTACGGAAAATGCCATCGATGGGGATTTCAATCAAGATATCCGAGGGAGGTATTAATTCATTCTCACATTTTTGAATCGATTGGAGTGGAATAATGAATCTATTGCTTCGCCTCTTTGAGAATAAATCAGAATTCTGGTATAGAATGGTCGGATCTACGAGATTACAACGACCGATACCTATAATTCGACCAAAGTCTGAATAATCCGGAACCCTATCTTCTTTTTTATCTGAAAAATTAGAAGTAAATAATTTTTCTCTCGATGGATCATTCGTTCCTGAGAGGTTATAAGTAGAATTTCTCTTGACAGAACGAGAATGCGCATTCATTTGATCTTGATCCTTGTGGATCGAAAGTGAAACTAGACTGGATCTGCGCGGTTCTCCTAATAATATCCATAAATGACTTGTTTTTGGTAATAGATGAACATTTCCATATGGAAATTCGGGTGCATGATACACATCGGTGCTCCAGTGCATTTCTCCGTCTGAGTCAGAATAAATATGTTTTCGAACTTTCTCTTTAAAATTCAAAGTGGATGTTCCTGCGCGAATCTCAGCAATCACTTGTTCTGATTCTACATATTGATCGTTTTGAACTAAAAGAAAACTTTGGGGTGGAATATTTACATTATGTCGACTGTCTTCACTTTCAATAGTTACATACAAATTTATCGAACAGAGAAAAGCAAGGTGTCCGTGGCGTGTACGTGTGGGATGAACCAAATCTTCATTGAATTTTATTTTTCCATTAGAAGGGGATCACACGTGTTCTGCAGTACCCCCCGTGAATACTCCGCCGGTATGAAAAGTTCTTAATGTTAATTGAGTACTCGGTTCTCCAATCGATTGGCCTGCAATAATACCTACAGCTTCTCCCAATTCAACCAGGTCGCCATGAGTAGGACTCCGTCCATAACATAATCGACAGATCCAAGATGCACTCCTACAAGTAAAAGGGGTTCGAATAGCTATTGGTTGCACTCGAAAGGTTATGAATCGATTTACAAGTCCAATCCCAATGTCTTGATTTCTAGTGGCAATACAACGTGTACCCATATATATATCATCGGCTAATACACGACCAATTAATGTTTGGATAAAAATCCTTTCTGGCATCATACCATTTCTAGGACTCACAGAATTACCACGGACGGTGCCACAATTTGTTCGACGTACAACAATGTGTTGAACTACTTCAACGAGTCTCCGTGTGAGATATCCAGCATCTGATGTTCGTACAACAGTGTCCACAACTCCTTTACGGGCTCCGTAGCAAGAAATTATATATTCTGTTAAAGAAAGCCCTTCGCGTAAATTGCTTTGAATGGGTAAATCAATCATTTGTCCTTGGGGGTCCGACATTAATCCTCTCATACCTACTAATTGATGTACCTGAGATGCATTTCCTCTAGCTCCCGAAAAAGACATTATATGAACTGGATTAAAGGGGTCGGTCATTCTAAAATTAGGATTCATTTCTTGTCGCAAATATTCACTCGTGGCATACCATATTTCAATGGATTGGCGTAATTTTTCTACTGCGTGTACATTCCCACAATGATGGTGTTTTTCCAAAATAAAACTTTGTTGTTCAGCATCTTGAACTAGCCATCTCTTCGAGGGTATTGTTAAAAGATCATCAATTCCTAATGAAATTGATGTAGTAGTAGCTTGTTGAAAACCCAAAGCCTTTACTTGATCCAAGATGTGTGATGTATATGCCATTCCGAAGTGATCTATTAATCTACTAATAAGTCGTTTCATGGCAGTTCCGTCTATCACTTTATTGTGAAATACCAGATTGGCTTGTTCTGCCATAAGTACCTCCATATTCTGCTGAGTACGATTCGACAATAGGTTTGAGTCAGTGATTGGAAAACTTCCTTTTTTCGGTCTTGATTCGCGTAGAAATTCCGGAACTGTGGTTCTAGTTGAAGTGAAGAAGTCTGCATTCCTATATTGTAGGATTCCTTAGCCTACTGAACAGGCCTGAGAAAACCCCTGTATGGCTTCTTCAATTTCTCGATAAAGAGATGACCAACAGTGGTTCGAATGTATAGAAAAAGAATTTCTTTTTTGCGGAGTCCCCCGAATTTTTGGATAAAACAAAAAAAGATGTTGCGGAGACAGGATTTGAACCCGTGACCTCAAGGTTATGAGCCTTGTGAGCTACCAAACTGCTCTACCCCGCGCGGAAGAGAAGAAGTCAAAACTAGTAGACAAAGAAGGATTGAATGCCCCCCTCCACCATATCTGTACAAATAGAATAGTACATTTATACAGAATGGTAAAGAGGCCGTTTATGATTGTCGACTATAGAAATGAAAGGTTAATCCTTACCAACTCGATCTTGTTGCTCCCGGCACCAAACATGCATGAACCATTTTACGAAGTATGTGTCCGGATAGTCCAAAGTCTCGATAGTTAGCTCTCGGTCTTCCGGTCGAAAAACAACGGCGATGCAGGCGTGTAGGTGCACTATTCTGTGGTGGGGATTGTAACTTTCCATAAATTTCCCATTTGTCACTTAACGATGGAACTTTACTTATTTCTTTTTTTGAGGATCGACGAATCAAATGATATTTCTGTTCCAATTTTTGCCTCTTCTTCTCCCGCTGAATCAAACCTTTCCTTGCCATAATGGTTCAGGTCCTATTAGTATCCATGATACAAGTTGACTCCTAGATGTAGAAATATAAGAAGGCATGCCTTCTCTCCATCGAAAAAATGAGATTATCGCGAATATAACACATTAAAAAATTAGCCAAATTTTCCCGACGTAGAGGCAATCAAGAAAGCTGCATAAGTGAATATATAACCTACAGAAAAATGGGCTAATCCAACCAATCTTGCTTGCACAATAGAAAGGGCCACGGGTTTATCTCTCCATCGAATCAAATTGGCCAAAGGTGTGCGTTCATGAGCCCATGCTAAAGTTTCAATCAATTCTTGCCAATATCCTCACCAGGAGATTAAGAACATAAATCCAGTAGCCCAAACAAGATGTCCAAATAAGAACATCCATGCCCAGACCGATAAACTATTCATCCCAAAAGGGTTATATCCATTGATAAGTTGTGAAGAGTTTAACCATAAATAATCTCTTAGCCAGCCCATCAAATAAGTGGAAGATTCATTAAACTGTGAAACGTTACCTTGCCATAATGTGATATGCTTCCAATGCCAATAAAAAGTAACCCATCCAATAGTATTTAACATCCAAAAAACTGCTAAATAAAATGCGTCCTATGCCGAAATATCACAAGTGCCCCCTCGCCCAGGGTCGTCGCATGGAAAACTATAACCAAAATCCTTTTTATCTGGCATTAACTTGGAACCCTGTGCGTCTAAAGCACCTTTTACCAAGATCAATGTAGTTGTATGTAAACCCAGAGCAATAGCATGATGGACCAAAAAGTCTCCCGGCCCTATTGTTAAGAATAATGAATTAGTATTCTCATTAATAGCATTTAACCAACCCGGCAACCAGATGCTTCGACCCGCATTGAATGTTGGGCCGCTCGTTGAAGATAAAAGTACATCGAACCCATATGAAGTTTTCCCATGAGCCGATTGTATCCATTGAGCAAATACGGGTTCGATCAAAATTTGCTTTTCCGGAGTACCAAAAGCAAGCATGACATCATTATGAACATAAAGTCCCAAGGTATGGAATCCTAAAAAGAAGCTGGCCCAACTTAAATGAGATATGATAGCTTCCTTATGGTCTAACATTCTTGCCAATACATTATCTTCGTTTTGCTCCGGGTTGTAATCTCTAATGAAAAAGATAGCTCCATGGGCAAAAGCCCCTGTCATGATGAATCATGCGATATATTGGTGATGGGTATATAATGCAGCTTGAGTAGTAAAGTCTTGTGCTATGAATGCATAAGCAGGTAAAGAGTACATGTGTTGCGCTACCAAGGAGGTAATAACCCCTAAAGAAGTTAGGGCAAGGCCTAATTGAAAATGAAGTGAATTGTTGATTGTATCATAAAGACCCTTATGCACACGCCCTAATCGCCCTCCTGGAGGAATATGTGCATCTAAAAGATCCTTGATGCTGTGTCCAATCCCGAAATTAGTTCTATACATATGACCGGCAACAAGAAAAATAAATGTAATAGCTAAATGATGATGAGCAATATCAGTCAGCCACAAACTTTGTGTTTGGGGGTGGAATCCGCCAAGAAGGGTTAGAATGGCGGTTCCTGCTCCTTGGGAGGTCCCAAATAAATGACTACTTGAATCAGGGTTTTGAGCATAAAGATTCCACTGGCCTGTAAAAAGTGGGCCTAACCCTTGGGGATGCGGTAATACATCTAAGAAATTATTCCACCGAACGTACTCCCCTCTGGATCCAGGAATAGCGACATGTACTAAATGTCATGTCCAAGCCAAGGAACTTACGCCGAAGAGTCCTGACAAATGATGATTCAGACAAGATTCGGCATTTTTGAACCACGAAACGCTCGGTTTCCATTTCGGTTGTAAGTGCAGCCAACCTGCTATTAAAGATATGGCAGAAAGAAATAATAGAAAAAGAGCTCCGGTATAAGTACCAGTTTAACCTGGGGGGTGTTGATTTAGTAGCAGTGGGCGGCAAAGTGGCTTTGTTACCTATTCCGTTAGGAACCGCGGATTTTTTAGTACATCATATCCATGCATTTACGATTCATGTCACGGTATTGATACTCCTGAAAGGTGTTCTATTTGCTCGCAGCTCCCGGTTGATACCAGATAAAGCAAATCTTGGTTTTCGTTTTCCTTGTGATGGGCCTGGAAGAGGGGGTACATGTCAAGTATCGGCTTGGGATCATGTCTTCTTAGGACTATTCTGGATGTACAATTCTATTTCGGTAGTAATATTCCATTTCAGCTGGAAAATGCAGATCAAGGGGTAGTAACTCATATCACGGGAGGAAATTTCGCGCAGAGTTCTATTACTATTAATGAGTGGCTCCGGGATTTCTTATGGGCACAGGCATCCCAGGTAATTCAGTCTTATGGTTCTTCATTATCTGCATATGGCCTTTTTTTCTTAGGTGCCCATTTTGTATGGGCTTTTAGTTTAATGTTTCTATTCAGTGGACGTGGTTATTGGCAAGAACTTATTGAATCCATCGTTTGGGCTCATAATAAATTAAAAGTTGCTCCTGTAATTTATCTGCTTTGATTTACATTCCGCTGTGAAGAACAAATCCAAGGCTGTTTGCCTTAGGTACTTTTAATTCAAGTATTTCGTATTTCTTTTCATTCATGTGTTCTATTTCGCTTATCATTATATATTTAATTATGTGTGAGTAATCTACTTGGTGAGATTTGGGTATGGGAAATGATTGACTGTTGATATGTGAAACATTCGTGAGGCACTTGTGCCATCGGTTGAGTCCAGTAGTTCCGGAAGGACTGGAGCAGAACTCATGGGCAGTCCTGACCTAACGGGTGATCTCCGTTCGGTTGGAGCTGTACCATGTCAAGCAAAGGCAGGGCATGACAGACGGCAGCGTTCGATGTGCCCATGACCGAGTAGCTAAGCAGCACCTGACATGGTGTTGTAGATCTGGATGGTGAGGAATGGACAAGGGGATACTGCGTCCTTCTTCAGTCTTGGGCTTCTCTAACAATCACCCATCAACTGTGACAAGGCATCAAGCCATGGTTATCGACCAAAGGACCCATCTCGCGTATCGTAGGCATATCGATGACCGGTTGGACGTAGTACCGAAAATGAATATCCCGCGAGTTATGTCTACTCTGTAGGTGCGGACATGGGAAGTTTGGAAGAGAAGGTTGGTGAGGGTCATACTTGGAGAGATCGGGTATGACTACTATCTAAGGAGGAGTGAAGCACGGCCTTGTGACCGGGGTGAAGCGTGACCTTCGGACCAAGACGACAACAAGGGATTCAACCATCCCAAGTGTGGAGTATGAACTCTTGAAACGCCCCAATGTCTTTGGGCCACGCCTTGAGTTTATATGAAGCATGGACGGATCTTCAGTGTGCCCATGACCGAATTAACATACCAACAATGATCATAACCTACCCCAAATCTTACCCCCCTTTTATATTTGATTTCCGTTTAGTTTATTGTGCAGATATACAGATTGAGACCGTGACAACTCGATTTGTACACTGAAGAGTAAGGTGGTTCATCACTCTCCGTGGAATCGACCCTAGCTTACTACTAAGACTAACCAGTTCGGTAGTGGGCATAGGAGCGTGTACTGTCCGTCTGGGGCATACACAGGTATTTTGATCATACCACACGACGGGTGCGTGTCAGGGGCCCAAACCCTAAGCACTCTCCTATAAATATCGAAGCCTTGCTATTGTGATATACGCCGTATTTTATGCTTTATTCCCTATAATTTCATTGAGCGATAGTGAGGAGAAAAACAAGTCCTACAGGCATACTTTAATTTGTGTTTTGTTCATCGGCACTTTTGGCCGTGTTTTACTTTGCACGTACTAGTAAGTTTTAAAACAGTTCTTCTTATGAGTTCCTTAATTTATTGTGTTCGTTGTTTTATAATTATGTCTAGCTAAGCTTTTATACTTGGTCTGGCAAGACAGTTAGGTGTTAACTTATGCTTGAGAGGTCTAATTTGTGCTAGATAATTACATGCATGTGTTCCCGATATGTTAATGAGATTGTTCCAATATGAGATAATACGAATAAGAGGTTAATAAGCCATTAATCACTTAGGACATATTAGATCACCAATCAATTGGGAAGTAGGAGTGTTTTCCAACATCTTCTTGATTAAGATCGATTAACATTAGAGGAGGTGTCTACCCTATTGGGCTGGACGTGATGATTCCTTGTTGGGCCTTTCTAGAGATAAATGCTCCTTGGGCAAGAAACTGAACGATGACTCCAACAGAGGTATTGCCCAAGGTAGGGAGCCGGCGATGTGTCGCTAATTAAGTAAGGATAGGTAAGGGAAGGGTTTGTTGAGAGCGTGACGAGTACAAAGGGATCTCGGCATTCAAGTCCTATAACTAACAATGCATGCATGTGATGAATATATTTGCACCAATGATCAAGCAAAGGTTTTCACTTAACAATGTCTTAGTCCAGATCAAGTCCTTTTTATTATTAATCAAGTTACTTGTTTACCTTTCAGTGTTTATTTGAATTCTCGAATTGGGGCAAGAGAGCCCTAGTGACCAAGATAGCAAAACTCAACTTTCTGAACAAGTGGAGGAGGTTTCAAGAGATAGGGACAATCAACTCCTTGTAGATCGATCCTGTACTTACTTGCTAACTATATAGTTGTGAGGATAGGCTATAAATTCATATTGAGAGTGCGAACGACAGCCTCGTCAAAATTGGTGTCGTTGCCGGAGAGCTAATTTTGTAACTGTCTCTTGAGGGAGAGACCCTGTGCATGTTTGGCTCCAACCCTATTTGGATCGACGGTGAATTGAAGTACCATCCTGACCTGGAGAAGTACATCAAGGAGCAGAAGAAGCTGAAGAGGGAAGCTGAAAAACGAGCACAAGAGGAGGAACGAGTGAGTGACTAGGAAATGTCACCACTACAAAGTTCGGATTGCGAACAATCTGAAGAAGAGGAGATGACGCGACAACAACCTGATATTGAGAAGACTCTGAAGGAAATCATATTTCCAACGGATGTCAATATGAACCCAGCAGGCATCACTTTGCCCGCTATCACTAACAGTTGAGAGCTGAAACACTCTTTGATACAGATCTTGCCCGAGTTCAGTGATTTTCCCGGAGAGGATCCACAGCGCCACTTACAGGACTTTGAAATGGCAATGCGTACCGTGCACATGCTGCGGAAAACACACTGAGGAAATACATTCGACTCCTGACATTTCCATTTTCATTGCAAGATGGAGCGAGGGAATGGCTGTACCAATTGCCTCAGGGCAGCGTAACATCTTGGCAACAAATGCAGCAGAAGTTTCTTGAGCAATACTACCCCTTTGCCCGGATCCAGAATGCTAGAGCTGCAATTTAGATTATAAAGATGGGTAATGGAGAATCTATCTATGACTACCACTCTAGGTACAAGAAGCTAATTACAAGGTGCCCTCAGCATGGTTTGGGTGACAAGGATTTGATTAATGCTTTCATGAATGGGCTGAGGCAATCTGAGCAGGACTGGATCGATGCAGCCTATGGAGGCAATGTTATCAACAAACCACCTAGTGAAATCTTCAAATTATTCGTTGAGATGGCAGACAGGAAGAGAAACCAAGATGAGACCATCGTGCCCAGGACGCATGAGCCGACCAACAGTGATCCAAAATTTGATATCATGGTCTCTATGATGAAAGAGATGATGAACCAGAACAAGAATAATGCTAATGGGAATGAGAACCCTAGACAAATCCTGAGGAAGAGGGTTATGAAGTGTGAACTTTTTGCTACCAATACCCACCCCACTGATAGGTGTCCATCATTATATGGGGATGAAGAAGTCAATGTAGTCAGGCAACCCTACTAACAAGGAGATGATGGGCAGCGAAGGAACTTCAACAATGGACCTTGGAGGCCCAATGACAATTTGAGATATGGGAATAACAACTATCTGAATGCACCTCAACAAGGGCAACTACAACAGCAACCCTACGTACCTCCACATAATAGAGATCAACCAAGAGATACCCTGAGGAGTGAAGTGGAGAGACTTGCAGCTGAACAAAGAAAGGGGTATCAAGAATTGAACAATTTTCGCATAGAGACAAGGGAAGGCATGAGAGATATTAATGGAACATTGAGCCACTTGGTAGAATCAATCTCTCAAATCAAGTCAATGCTAAATGGAGAAAAATGAGAACTACCATCCCAAGTTGAGATAAAGAAGGCTCAAGTGAATGCTATCACATTGCGTAGTGGAGCCAAGTTGTCTGAAGTAAGAGTTCCTGACCATTATGAACCTCAAAAAGCTGCATCTCAGCAACAACAGTCTCTTAGGCACGATATCAATCTGGAGCAAGAGGATGAGGCTGAACCTGAGAGGTATGAAGAGGCACCTATGGGATCAGGTGATGTTGAGGAGCTATGGCAAGAGTTGTCAGTTGAGAAAAGAGCACAAGTTGAAAGGGAAGTAGCGGAGAAAGCTGAGCTCAACGCTGCCGAAATCAGAGCTAAAGCAATGAAGAAGGCTGAACGTGACCAAGTCCAAACTTTTGAACCAAAAGCTCCTTACCCAGGACGGTTCACGAAGGATAAGGAAGCTCAAGAAATGAAGGAACTGACCAAAATGTTCCAGAAGGTCGAGGTCAACATACCCCTCTTGACCGCTTTACAATCTATGCCCAAATGTGCCAAGTTTTTTAAGGAGTTATGTACAAGGAAGATCAAGTACACAAACGATGCAGGGTTCCAAGTCAGTGAGAATGTATTTGCAGTGTTGAAAGACACCCCCATGTCGACCAAGTGTACCGACCCTGGGATGTTCTATATCCCTTGCATCATTGGAGACATGAAGATTGAGAAGGCTATGCTGGATCTTGGGGCATCAATTAATGTCATGCCCAAGTCGATGTATGATGATCTAAGGATGGGACCACTCAAACCAACAAGAGTGGCAATCCAACTAACAGATAGGTCTACTGTATGGCCTGAAGGGATTTTAGAAGACGTCTTGGTCAGGGTAAGGGACTTTATTTTTCCAGCTGATTTCTACATCCTGGACATGGGGAGATCATCACAAAAGGTGCCAGTAATATTGATAGGAAGACCGTTCTTGAAGACCGCTCGCACAAGAATCAACTGCGATACGGGGAAGCTAACATGTGAATTCGGAAGAGAAGTGGTGTCATTCGACATCTACAACACCATGAAGCAACCTAGTGACACGGAGCTGGTGCATAGCATTGATCATATTGACCAGATGGTAGATGAGTTCTGGCCAGAAATAGCAATTGAAGACAGGATGGGTGTAGTAGCTCTACAAATTAGTTTAACTGAGGTTGTTGCCCAAGACGGCTCTGTTGAGCTAGTCGAAGCAGTTCATTACTTGAGATCGGATGTAGAATCAGGAAGGAGAGTAGAACCGTTGGTGATACCTACACTAAAATAAGAAGACATGTTGATGCCATCCATAGAGAAAGCACCCAAGTTGGAATTAAAAGCATTACCCAGCCACTTGAAGTACATCTACTTGGGAGGAGAAGAGACACTACCAGTGATCATAAGTTCAGAGTTGTCTATCGAGGAAGAGGAACGTGTGAAAGAAGTCCTGGTGGAGTACAAGTTGGCCATTGGCTGGACATTGGCCGATATAAGAGGCATAAACCCCACTGTGTGCAGACACCACATCTTGCTCGAGGATGATGTCATACCCATTAGAGATCCTCAAAGAAGACTGAATCCAACAATGAAGAAGGTAGTGATGAAAGAAATCTTAAAGCTGTTAGACCTTGGGATCATCTACCCGGTCTCTGACAGTAGATGGGTTAGTCCAGTTCACGTCGTTCCCAAGAAGTCTGGATTTCAAGTGGTGGAGAATGAGCAAAGAGAAATGGTTGCGACAAGGTTACAGACAGGATGGCGAGTATGCATAGACTACCGGAAGCTGAATCAAAAGACCAAAAAATACCACTTTCCATTGCCTTTCATTGATGAGATGCTTGAAAGGTTGGCAGGTAACAAGTACTTCTGTTTTCTCAATGGTTACTCGGGCTATATGCAGATCTGGATCGTGGAGGAAGACCAGGGCAAGACCACTTTTACTTGCCAATTTGGTACGTTCGCGTATAGAAGGATGCCTTTTGGTCTATGCAACGCTCCTGGCACATTTCAAAGATGCATGATGAGCATATTCTCAGATTTGCTCGAAATGTGTATAGAGGTGTTCATGGACGACTTTACTGTCTATGGATCGGATTTCAACAAGTGTCTAAATCACTTGGAGATGGTGCTAAAGAGATGTGTGGATAAGAGTTTGGTCCTGAATTATGAGAAATGTCACTTCATGGTCAAGGAGGGAATAGTCCTTGGGCATATCATATCAGAACGAGGGATAGAGGTCGACAAGGCCAAGATCGACATCATAGCTAAGTTGCCCTACCCGAGCAATGTGAAGCAGCTGCGAGGTTTCCTTGGACATGCAGGATTCTATAGGAGGTTCGTCAAGGATTTTGCTAAGATCGCGCAGCCCATGACCAGACTATTACAAGGAGAAATGGAGTGGAACTTCGATGAAGACTGCAAGAAGGCATTCCACACACTAAAGGAGATCTTAGTGTCAGCACCTATAATTCAACCACCGGATTGGAAAATGCCATTTGAGGTGATGTGTGACGCAAGTGACTATGCAGTGGGAGCGGTTCTTGGGCAAAAGAGAGGAAGAGTGAATCATGTCATATACTATGCATCTAGAACTCTCAATTCTGCCCAATGTAATTATTCCACGACGAAGAAGGAATTACTAGCAGTGGTTTTCGCTGTTGAGAAATTTCAATCGTACCTGCTCGGGGGCAAAACCATAGTCTACACGGACCACTCTGCCTTGAAGTTCCTCATGGCCAAGAAGGAGACCAAGCCTAGATTGATAAGGTAGATCCTGTTGCTTCAGGAATTTGATTTGGAGATCAAGAACAAGGCTAGAACACAGAATCTAGTGGCTGATCATCTGAGTCGCATCATCCAACAAGAAGAAATTGAGCCAATTAAGGAGACTTTTCCAGACGAACACCTAGCTCTTGCCCAAGACAACCTGGACCCATGGTATGCCGACCTGTGCAACTATATTGTCTTGGGACGACTTCCAGGTAATCTCAGCCTATATCAAAAGAACAAGTTGAAGGTGAAAAGTCGATACTACATATGGGATGAACCATATTTATGGAAAATCTGTACTGACCAAGTTATCCGTAGATGTGTTGATGAGAAGGAACAAGCAAGCATCCTCGCACATTGCCATTCCAAGGTGTGTGGGGGACATTTTGTACTAAAAAGGACTTCAAGGAAGATATTGGATTGTAGGTTTTATTATCCCAATATATCCAAGGACAACTTCGAGTGGTGCAAACGATGCGTTCAATGCTAGAAGGAGGGCAACATTGGCAAGAGGAATGAAATGCCCATGACCCCAGTCATGCATGTGGAAGTATTCGATATATGGGGAATGGATTTTATGGGGCCATTGCCCAACTCAAGAGGGAATCTCTACATTTTGCTAGCAGTAGACTATGTGTCTAAATGGGTGGAGGCCAATGCAACATCAACCAATGACTCAAAGGTGGTTGTAGAATTTCTTAAGAGCAATATCTTTAGCCGGTTTGGTGTGCCAAGGGCAATCATTAGTGATCAAGGAACACACTTTTGCAATGGAGCTGTCAAGGGATTGATGAGTAGATATGGGGTACACCATAGGATTTCGAATGCTTATCACCCTCAAGCAAATGATCAAGCCAAATTGTCTAATCGCATTGTTAAGGCCGTCTTGAGAAAGACTGTTAGCCCAACACGGAAGGATTGGAGTTTGCATCTTGAGGATGCCTTGTAGGCATTTAGGACAACGTTCAAGACCCCATTTGGCATATCACCCTACAAAATGGTCTTTAGCAAGATGTGCCACTTGTCTGTGGAAATAGAGCATAGAGCGTATTGGGTAGTTCAGAAGATGAATTACGATTGGGATGAAGCTGGCCAAGCTAGAAAGTTGCAATTGCAAGAACTCGAGGAGATCATACTCAATTCATATGACAGTTCCGTGCTGTATAAAGAAGGGATGAAAAAGGCTCACGATGCGTTGATAAAGGTCAAGAAGTTTGAACCTGGGCAACAAGTGCTTCTATACCAGTCCAAGTTTAAACTCATGTTGGGGAAGCTGTCAACTAAGTGGGTTGGTCCATTCGAAGTACAAGCTACATATCCAACTGGGGCTGTGGAAGTGATGAATGCGAGCACGGGAAAGATTTTCAAAGTCAATGGAGAAAGATTGAAGGCCTTCTTCGGCCAAGCCTTGGAGAAACCAGATGAATATTTGAAATTCCTCTGTGAGATAGAGCCCTAACTTGGGCAAGGAGGACGTTGTGCCCACGACGATAATTGGGACGCTAGCTAGGAGGCAACCTGGTATGATTTTCAATTTTGCATTTCATTTCGTTTCTTTTAGTTCCTTTAACAAAAAAAAATAGAGATAGGGGATTAAAATAGTCATAATTCTAATGCTTTTCATCAAACTTAGGTGTATTTTAATTCCATTATGGGTAGAAATGGCTAACCATAGGTTAGAGAACGTTTGCCTTGTGCATGGAAGTATATTAGTGATTTGTAGGAAACAGGTATTGGGCGAGAGGAAGAAGGAGGATTGGACACCTTGCTCTGAGCAAAGTGTGTGCGCAGGAGACAAGAGCAGCACTCTGGGCTTAGCGAGGAACTTAGGCAATATAGCTGACAAGGCAGTAACTGCCACATCACGTGCGATGTGACAGCCGCACTCAATACCTATCCCTAGCCCTATAACCGTCTGCCACCCTACCACGACTATTCCTCCAACCTTTCTACTTTCCCACGTAAAACATCAATTCAAACTGCCATACACCACTTTCCATCCTCAACCCCCCAATTTCAGATTCTGCAGATTTTCCTTCCTATATTCAAACCCTAAATTCACAATGGTATCAACCCGCCCCAAAAACAAACTAAACAAAATCCCTCACGGAACCCATATTAACCTCAGTGAACCAGAATCACCACCGTCGGAGTATTCTTTTGCCGAACCAGACCCATCACTTTGGGTAGTACCATACCCGCTTACAGCCGAAGCGGAAGAGATTATCAACAAAGCTCTCGCTGAAATGATGGCGGTACTAGAGGAGGTGCGAGAAGAAGTTGCTGCATCGGTGGAAGAGACCTTTGTCACGTCGGAGGAAACTACTGAGGAGGGTACACCAGCAAGCGCGCAACAGGAACCAGAGAAGGAAGGAGCGCAGCCAAACGACGACGTGGAGATGGAGGTGCTAAAGGAAGAAGAGGAAGAACATGGGAAGAAGGAATCCGCTGATTCCTTCGACAAGCTCTGTGAGGAAGTGGAGCGGGATGCCAAGCAGAGGAAAGAGAAGGGAAAGGAGACCAAGAAGAAGAAGAAAATGAAGGCGGTCACGTCTGAAGCCACCTCATCGTTAGGAGAAGAGTCATCCACAGAAGAAAAGAAGGCCACCACGCCTTCATCCAAGAATCCTGAGAAGAGGCAACGAGTGGTGAAGTTGGAGGACGATGATGATGTTCAAATAATGGGGGAAAGAATAAAAAGGTCCGCTGCTCGGAAGGTCAAGAAGGAGGAATCCGAGTCACGAGGGAAGAAGAAGCCCAAGAAGGCAGAAGACATGTCTGCCAAAAAGGTCTTCGTGCCCAGGGAGGTTAATTTTTGTGATTTGGACGCCCTGGGTATAGGTTTGGAGGTGAGGGATCTGTACGAAGGATGTGGTTGGAGAAGATCTCTGACGCTACCCTGCCACATCTATGAAGATTTGGTGAGAGAGGTGTACAGATCAGTGGAGTTCATACTGGATGGAGAAGGGAACTCAGCCTCGATCGAGTTCGCGATGAATGGGCAGCCTTATGCAGCTGGGCTGAATGACTTGAACCAGATTTTAGGGTTCGCCACGATGATGGAGCTGCAGAGACCGGAGTTCAGAAGGGCGGGCAAGAAGGTGCCAGTGGACTTGCCCAAGGAAGAATGGATCCGAATGTGGAAGGAGGTCAGCGTGGGAACGGAGTTCAAGTTTGGAGATAACAAGGCCTCTGATCTGAAAAAGCCAGCCCTCTGCATTGCCCATAGGATTCTTGCTTACAACATGTTTGGCAATGGAGATAGCGGGAATTCGCTGGCCAACAAGGAGGTGTACATACTATTCTGTATGTTGACCAGGAAGAGGCTGAACTTTGCAGCCTTCTTGATGGAGCAGCTAAGGGCAGTAGTGGCTAAGGCGAGCCAGAAGTATTCATGTGGGCACTTTGTGACGGCCTACATCGAGGGACTGGAACTCCATGATGAGGTGAAGGAGTTTAATGTGACACTGGCTGACGTGCTCAACATGGAGAGGTTGAGCAGGAAAGTCTGCAATCGAGGAGGATGAAGAAGATGATGAGGAGGAGATGGAATCATCTTCTGCCCAGCTGAAGGAAGTACGGGAGAGGCTAGGCAAGACGGAGGAGTTTCTCAAGGAGTTATGGACTGGGCCACTGACTATGCAGGCTACTCTCAACAGCCTTGCCCGCCACCTGAAAATAGGGTCAGCTTCTGATCCTTCTGCTTAATTATGTCCTCCTGTTTGTTTGTGTAGTAGTTTTTTTATGTTTTTATTTGTGTTTAGTGTCTTAGTGTTGTGTTTGTTTTGTGTCTGTTGAGTGATCGAATACCTCACCCACATTTTGCCTTGAAAAATGTGTGGTGAGGTAGGCGAATAACTCATGTTTGTTGAGTGTTTTGACCTTTCTACGTTCATTACTTTGCTCTAAGCAAAGTGTTTGCATAGGGAGGCCATTAGTTTGTCAGCAAGTGTGTTGAGTCCAAGGTTGAGACCTCCATGGATGGACTTCGCTATAAGCAAAGTGTGTGCGTGGGGTGTTTGTGCCGTGTGTTTTTCTTTAAGTAAATGTGTGATCAGCATGGAGTTGTTGGGCAAGATGATATGATGATTTGTGTGCTTAATTGCTGTTTGTTGAACACTGTTAAGTTTTTGTATGCTAGAAGATGACTTGTATGATGGATTGAGTTGTGAACATACCTTGTAAGGATTTTGAGCTTAACTGAATTCATTCTTGTGTGTAATTAAAGACATCTTGATTAGGAGGAACTGGAACTTACCTGTACTTTGGTTTATGATCTCTGAACTTAGATAATTTAGGCCATTCTTTCATTAGCCCATTGAGCTTAAATTGACTACCTGATATCATTATCCTTTGATAACCCTTTTGAGCCGAATTGATTTTTTCTATCACTTAGAAACTGCCTTATTTGGTTGTGGGAACCTGGGCAGTATTAAGAAGAAGGGGCATGAAGGAAATGATTGGGGGTGTATCCTGGGCAGGAAGTTTTGTATCGATAGTTGGGTTATGTCCCAATTAAGAAAAGAGAATGAAAGAAATGAGGGGGACAGAAAAAAGAGAGAAAAAGAAAAAATTATAAGTTCCCCAGAAAGAAAAAAAAAAGGTTAAAGCTTGAGCCTGGAATAGTTAAATGCAAGGAATTGAGAAGAAGTTGGGAACCCCTGTTGCCCAATACGAGTTTCAATTGACCTTAGCCAAGATCTAAATACTTTCCACCTATTACTTTAAGCTTAAAACCTAAAAAGACCTAATGATGAGTTCTGAAATTTAAAATAAGAGCTTTAAATTTAAAGGGCAGGAAAGCCTATGGTGATACCGAAGTCAAGATGATTTATGAGTGTAAAAAGAGCCTAAACACATGAGTGACGAGTGTGGAAAGGATATCCTAAAAGTTCACAATTCTATCTTGACTTGTTTGATAGCATGACACTTTCTTTTCCCTTCACTTGCAGATTATTATGAAAGATTGTTGTGTTGCCTTGACTAACTCTTCTGTGTTGATCATGTTTTGAGTCTTTTATTCTTTTGTCCGTGTCTTGGGCAAGTTGTCTGTGCACACTTGAGGACAAGTGTGGGTTAAGTGTGTGCGCATGATGAGTCCATATTTTGTGTCTTTTTAGCGTTTGTCTTAGGTAGTTTAGATCGAGTCTTTGTGTGTGTTTTGTCTAGTTTTAGTATCTTGGATGACATATCTTGGGCAGGAGGGTGTTTGCTGCCTTGCAGGTGGAAACTGGGCAATACAGGGAAATAAAGCAGCATTTTTGGAAGCAGGTCAGGCAAAGCCATATTGGTCAAGAAAGATAGGAGGAGTGTTTTGGTCAGCAGGCGAGTTTCTCTCCTAGGTCTAGAAGGATAAGGAAAAGATGATCTAATTTAAATATTTAAATATCTTTCCTTATCCGACTAGATTTATGATCTGCAAGGGATCTCTTGAAATTCGAGACTTCAATAAAAATTTTCAGAATAAAGTATGGCACTATTTTTCTCGTAAAATGTGCACATGTTCCAAAAATTCCTAAACTTCTTAAAATAAATTTAATTGAATAATTACTTATTAAATTTTAACTCCTGGTAAACGAATCAAGGAAACCCTTACTCTAATTTTTTCATAACTTTCAAATTTTATCATTTTTCATGCATAAGGGTTCGCTTTTACTCGATTCATGTTCCAATAAGCTTGATTTAATTCTCTAAGCTCTATTGTCTCATATTTTTACTTAACTTTATTTTAATTTTAGAAAATCGACTTTTAGTGCACAAAATCTTCATTTCGGCATAACTTCTTCATACGATCTCTGAATTCAGAAATTCAAGAGGCTAACATACTTGTTTTAATCTCAATTTCATCTTGAAATCATCATTTACATCATATCTCATCAGAACGTTTCCAGATTTTCTTTGAAATTTTCTGCACGAAATAAAAATCTTGATACTTGATCTTTTTCATAAATTTCAAGTTCTATCATACTTAGAATAATTCTATTTGCTCAATTATAACTTCATTTTGATCATTCAAGATCAAGAACAAAAATTCCCAATTTTATTTTTCTCCAAAAACTTCGAAATTTTTGAATCTAAGGCGTTACTCATCCGAATTTGAAAATTCGAAGCTCTAATGTACTTAGAAAAATTTCAATTGATCGATTTCTCAATCAATTTACTCAAACGAGTTTGATTACTACAAATCTTCATTTTATGCCTAATTTCATCGCCATTTTTAGGGCTTTCTTCATAGAAATCCGATTTCAATGATTTCAAGTTCTATCGTGCATCAAATAAATCTAATTTCACTAATCTAACATCAATTTCATACTTAGAACACATGAACATCAAAATCACAAGTTCTAAGGCTCCAATAGTTCGACTTTTTCAAGCTTTTAAGCAAACGAGTTTCTTTCTTCGATTCCTTCTAAACTTAAGCTCAAGTTATACTCGAATTCACTTACCACTAATCAATTTAAGCAATACTAACTCTCAACATCAAACATTCATCAAATTCCTTCATATATGGTTCGACTATTTTGGGGAAAATTGCATAATTCATACTTCTCTTGTAATCACTTATTCATGCATAAATCATCAATATAACTCAATCTTAACAAAACTTCATCACAAAATCATCAACTATACTTATGCATATGGTTTGACTTTTTCAAGAGAAATAGCAACCCATTCATACTCTTTAATTCCCACTTCGAATCTGGCTCAAGGGCCACGTCTTCTTGACAGTCTACACGCTTCGGATCTTACAAATCTAAGGTGCATGAAAAACTTTTATACTAATTCCCGCAACTTGGCGGCAATACTAACTTGTAAGAAACGACACGAATCCTTTCTTAGGATTTTGTACGGTCCAATATATCTCGATTTAAACTTCCTCTTTATGTTAAAACTGTGGATTCCTCTCGAAGAAAACACTTTTAGAACAACTTTATCTCCAAATGCGAACTCTAACTCTAATCTTCGATTAACGATTTACTACTTATGTCGACTCTGGACTTTTTTTATCTGCTCTCTAATCCGACGAAGAAATTCTAACGTCTCTTCAACCTCTTTAGGTCTCATAACTTCTTTCTCGCTTACTTCACTTCAGTAAAGCGGAGAACAACGCTTCTTTCTAAACAAAGCTTCGTACAATGCTATCCTAATCGCATTTAAATAACTAGTTGCCAACTTTTTCTTGAAAACTTTTCCAAAAACATGCGGAGAATTTGGAATCTCGATCTAATGTCATCGAACTCAAAATTCTATGCAAACGCACTATGAACTTTATAACAAAAATTATCACATTTCTACTTCAGGACTGGAGATGGTTGCAACAGACCATAAGGTCTCTGGTGCAAAGACTTCACTCGTTCACTCACTAAACATCCTTCTACAAACTTCGCTACTCCGCGTCTCATTCCTTCTCACTAGGACTATTACTTTTAGTTCTGATACATTTTTGTATTTCTTGGTGAAAGGAGTATCATGAGCTTCGCTCATAATTTCCTTTCTCAGCTCTTCATTATCGGGTACGGAAATTCTACTATAGAACGACAAGGCGTCGTCGCTCGATTCTTTGTAAAATCTTGAACTCATTCTTCTTGAATTTTAAGCTTCACTGTCTCCAACTCCTCATCTTTTCCTTGGCGATCTATGATTCGAGATCTCATGTCCAGACAACTACAAAAGATGTAGTTTCTTACTCCAACCACATCAGAGGTTAAACAACTTCTATTCTCATTCTCTCTAACTCTTCTATAAATCTTTCCTCTTCCGAAAGGATAAATCCTAACTCGGAACTTTTTTCCTACTTAGGGCATCGGCCACTACGTCGGTTTTTCTAGGGTACTAGGTGATTTTACGATCATCGTCCTTTACTAACTCAAGCCATCTTCTCGGTCTCATACTTAATTCTTTCTGCTTGAAGAAACATTCTAAACTCTTGTGATGAAAAGATTTCACACTTAACTCCATATGGATAATATCTTCATATCCTTAAAGCATGCGCTAAAGCTGCTTATTCCAAATTATGATTCGGGCACTTCTACTCATGGGGTTTGAGTTGCCTTCAAGCATAGACTATAACTTTTCCATCTTGCATTAGGACACAACCTAGTCCTTTCAACAATGCATTTGTAGTCCTTTCCAACTCCAGGAAGGACTAACACTGGAGCGGAGGTTAGTCTTAATTAAGGACCTTAGAAACTTTCCTCACACTTTTTCGTCCTACTAAACCTCAAATCTTTCTTTAACCGACCGGTCATTAACTTTACTTTCTTGGGAAAATCTTCAATGAATCTCTAGTTGCATCATGTTACACCCAAGAAATTACGAATTTTCTTGAAGTGAGGTTGGTGATTTCCAATCTTGAATTGCTTGCACCTTTGCTGAATCAACTTTCATTCCTTCGGACAAAACAACATGTCCTAGGAAATTCATTTCTTTTGGCCAGAATTCGCTCTCGCTGAATTTGGCATGCGACTTTTCAACTCTCAACTTATCTAATATGATCCTGGGAGGCTTCCCACAATCGGCTTTACTCCTCCAATAGCTAGAATGTCTACATCAAATACGATCACAAACTTGTCCAAAAATTTGTGAAAGGCTCGACTCATCAAATTCATGAGCACTGCTGGAGTATTTGTCAATGCTAACGACATCACAACAAACTTGTAATGTTTGCATCTTGAACTAGAATAGTCTTTGAAATATCTTCTTGCTTATTTTTTAACTGGTGATATCTAGATCACAACTTGATCTTGGAGAAAATACCGACTCCTTAAATTAATCAAAAAGGTCGTCTATTCTTCACAAAGGGTACTTGTTCTTAAGCAAAATCTTGATAAGCTCTTGAAAGTCAATACTCATCCTCAGACTACCGTCTTTTCTCTTCATAACAGAATTGGTGCTCCACACGGGAATACACTCGGTTAAAAGAGACCTAAGTCTACAACTCTTATAATGGAATCTTTCACTCTTGAAGCTCCTTTGGTGCCATAAGGCTGCTCCGGCTCAAAATCAGTCGTGAACTTCAGTTGCCTATCGGATGGCATGTCGGCAGAATTTCTCGGAAAACATCTCCATACTCTCTAACTACTGCTACTTCATTAATACTCAACTCTTGCTCCTTATCTTTATTCTGATACACAGGTGTATCCTTTCTCTTCATCAACTTCTCTTCTTTCATAGCCGAAGTAATCGGCAATCTTCTCCTCTTCCTCTTCTCAATACTGTGAACTTCGGTTAGCTCTTTTCCTCGGGGTTGATATCTACCTTTAATCGCATCTAATCGTCGCAAAATTCTTGATTAATCTGTACTAAATTATCCAGGTCCCATAATTGAATTTAATTTGAGGACTTAGTGGATAACTCACGAATTCTAAATTCCAGTAAACGCGCGAAACTATCGCAGTCCTACCCAAACAGGGTCGACACTCTAAACTTCTGACTCGACTCTTCTCTTACGAGGCCAAGGGTATCTATGCAAACTCTTGCTGAAAACAAGTGCTATGTACCAGTATTAACTTGGCACACCTCGTCGCTTGATCATACTTGCAAGATCTTCCTTGGTCCTCATCTCCAACTTTCTAATCCGTCACGATAATGCTCTGATGGTGCGGCTACTCGTGCTAAGGAAGTTGTTGCTTCTACTCTTGCAGCTAGTGCTGAATGCTACATCCTCTTACTCGGGTGATTTCCAACACTTCACTTTTATTTTCTCTTTATTGTCTAACTACGTGGGAAGGGCTGAGGGGTTACGGTTTTCGTCATATGTCTTTGAAATTAAGGAGGCACTGAAGAATGAAATCCTCTTCTCGTCGGCATGGCCAATTTCACGTCTAGGGCTCGGTTTAAAACTTCTGCAGAAGTCAAACCATCCTGTCTTGCAGGAACTTATTCGAATATTGCGTCTTAAAATAACACAAAATAAACGCACATCTTCTCGTCCGTATCCACCTTATCGAGGCAAAACGAGCTAACTCACAAAGCTCACGATCGCACTCGGCTACTATCATTCTTCTTTTCCTCGTCTCAAACTCGTGAATTTATTCGCTTTTCATTCTTGATAACTCCTCGATACGTATTTATAAAACAAGGCTTTCTTGAACTACCCTCAACTCGTGCTCTCGTACTCCTCGGAAATATTCGTCCTCCAAATGGCTCTCCACCAGTAGTCGACGACTCTCTTCGACTGGTTATCCATGCGCTCGAGACGTTCTCGGTCTATTTAAAGAAGAAACTTAAGGATTCGCTCAAAAGAACAAATCCAGTCCTCAACTTTGATAAGACTATCTTCATCGACAAATGTCGGCGAATTTTGTTGAAAAAAAGTTCTTTGATTCTCTGGTCATTTGAAAAGGCGGGGGTTGGCTCCCGTTACTATTCCTCAGCGTCTTTCGCGTTTCTTCTTCTTCTTGTAGGCATTTAAAAGGAATGCTGAAACTAGGGAACTCGGAGCTTTTCACAAAAACGAAACTAACCTAAACTAAACTCTTATCGACTTCTAAATTCTTTTACTCAAAGATTACCAATTCTCAAGCAATACTCAATATGTATATTTAAACTTATTAGAAGCAATTACTTTCTCAATCAAAGCAGATACTTGGCAATCGCACTAATTTTTTTTTCTCAACTCAATCACTTAAAAACAGTTATTCACTCACATGCTTACTCAATCATAACTCAAGCATTTGTTCATAATCATTAAATCAAACTTTGGCATAGATGAAAATTTTCAAATATATGCAAATACTCAAACTCAAACATTTACTCACAATCATTTTCTCAAATAGTGTCGCGAACGACCATTTAAATAACTCAAGACTCAAGCATGTATTTAACGATAGACTTAACTAATAACTCAAATTCTTTCTTAACTTATTCTTGGACCTCATACTCAAGAATTCAATCAATAACGTAGATTTAATAGACTCGACAATCAACTCAAACTTCAGCTTACTCTCAAATATTCTACTCGAGGACTCATTAGATAAACTTAAACATCATCTCTAATATTAAACTCGGCATTAACTCGAACTTTTATCTCCGCACTATTCTCAAAATCGTTCTCAATGACTCAATAATGAACTCGGTTAAACAAACTTAGGCATAGAACATAAAGGCTGACTTTTAATGATCTAACGGTCTCCTTTCTCCTAGTATCGAATGATGGCCTCTTTTGAGGACTTATACCAATAAACTTCCAAGGTTAATCCGAACATCAACTAGATGTGCTATGTTTCTCAAAACGCACGAGAAATGAGCTACTACTTCATTTCTGACTCGACTACTATACTCGACATCATCATTCATCTCGATCATCGAATAAGAAGAGATCAACTCTTATACGTAAAATAAAGATTACTCGATATTTCCCAGCTTCCTGAACTGAATCACTAAACGTCATTCTCGATTGAGTTCTCATCTTCATCGTCTTCTCTCGGCTCTTCTTCGGGATCCTCTTCTGTATTCTCATACTCTTCTGAGTTATTATCTTTTTTTCTTTGACAGCGGCTGATATCTCCTTGAGATGTCTAGGACGAGCTACAAGGGCTGTCCATGGTGAACTCTTGCTGCCATACTATTCATCCTCGTAAGCTACTTCGGTGTCCTCAACTTCTTGTCATCCCACAAAGGGGTCTCGTTGCTGTTATTGTTGCGTAGGAGGTACGCAGATACGTTGATGCCTCGATTGAGTTCTAACTTTAACTCCTAACTCGGCCTCGAAACGCCGCCTTGAAGGTTGGAAACTAGAAACAAAATTAGCTGCTCGCAATAAGCTGGAGGTGGCTTGTGTCTATCGTTGCTTCTGCAGAGGAGTACTCAAAAGGCTCGTCATCGTCACTATTCTCGGTGGAAGTTGGCCTCGAAGGCTTAGCTATGACTCTCAGGGGAGAGTAAGTGGTGATATGAATACTTTTAACTTATCGTACGAAGAAGGAAAAACTCGGAAAGGATCGTACTAATCATCGGGTTACGTAGCTACAGAGTTAGCTGAGAAGTCTGGAGGAAAATGAACTAATTAGAAAAACAATTCTTGATTATTTGTTGAAGTGAAAGCTTAACACTCGACACGGGCGAGGTAAAAGAAGAAATAAGAAATGAAATGAGATTGTCCTGAGACTAAGGAAGGCTCACTTTCTATTTTGGGCGTCCCACTCTACTTGTCTCACTTTCCATTTAAGGAAATAATTAATAAATCACTTTATTCATTTTATATCACTTCAGCACCACTTTATATCACTTTATGTCACATCAGCACCACTTTATATCACTTTATCAATTAAAAAATGATTTATATCACTTTATTAACTACACTAACCACACCCTTTATATCTAATATCTTTTTTCTTAATCTCCGTGGCCGAAGGAAATGAGCCAAGTAATATGGGACGGAGGTAGTATATATCAACAAACAGAAATATTAGAACTTGCCATTGGCTATTTTTGAAACTTTGGACTCTAAAGTTGATTTTAGGAAGTTTATTTTCTTAAAACATAAAATAGAAATCTCAAAACTTGCTTTCGACTAGGAATGTCAATTGAGCTAAACCTGACAGATCGACTCGAATAGCCCAAAAAATAAAGAGTTAAGTTTAATTTTTACAACCCGAATACATAACTGAGTTATTAGGATTGACCTGTTAGAGTTGAAGGGTTATCCAAGTAGCCCAATAAAGATTAAAGTCAACTTGAATAACCCTGAAGTATTTAAAATCAATAAAAAAATAACGTAATACTAAAGTAATACCGCACCCTCTTTACTCCTAAAAAATAGGAGATAATAACATAATACGTGCATAATGCTATTAGACTTATATTATAAGATGTTAGTATTTTTTAGATTTAGCCAAATTTTCTATTTTCTTACTATTTGTATGTGTGTTTTATTACTTTTTTGTGTAGTTTTTCGGCGACAAATATACAATTGTCAAGAAAATGTATATATATTAACTTTTTTTAACAAACCTTTTGACCCGAAAGGCCAACCAGAAACTGAAGGGTTAAAGGTTAAGATTGAGATTTATTAAAAAAAATGAATTTAACTTCGATCAAATAATCTCACAACCCAATAAGAATGATCCGAAATTAAAAGGATTGACTACATCCTTCCCTTTAGCTATTTTTTTGTGAATACATCTGATTTGCATCGATTTGACCCGGATCCGAACAGTTCCGGATCCTGAAAGTGGGTGACATGAGTGGGAACAAAAACCGCTTCCACGTTTCAATTTTCACAATGCAAGTTTCTCCCTCACATTAAAAAAGCACAATCCGCATCAAGTCTCCAGCTATGAATTATCTACCGTCGATCCATCTCTTATCTTACGGCTCAAAAAATCCCAATGTCCATCATGCGGATAACCATCTCTAGCCGACAGAAATAGTTAATCCAACGGCTCTCAAAAATCTACAACTCTGGCGCTTCCTATATAAACCATATCCCACTTTACACCTACAACCATTCACCCAAAATTAACTTGAGAAATAAACTAATCTCGAATACATTTCTTCGTCGAAATGTCTGGGCGCGGCAAAGGAGGTAAGGGTTTGGGAAAGGGCGGAGCGAAACGACATAGGAAGGTGCTGAGGGATAACATTCAGGGAATCACGAAGCCGGCAATCCGCCGTTTGGCTCGCCGTGGCGGCGTCAAGCGCATCAGCGGCCTCATTTACGAAGAAACTCGCGGTGTGCTCAAGATCTTTCTCGAGAATGTCATTCGTGACGCCGTCACCTACACCGAGCACGCTCGCCGGAAAACCGTCACCGCCATGGATGTGGTGTATGCTCTCAAGAGACAGGGCCGTACCCTTTATGGTTTCGGCGGCTGAGATCTTAGATTGGTTGTATATTGCCTATTGGTAATTAGGGCTTTTTTATTATTTGCTGATTTTGGTAGAGGTTGTATTTTGATGGTTGCTGGCTTCTAGTGCGATCTATCTCAGATTTTATTATATGTTGAATCGGAACTGGAATTGAATGATTCAAGAATGAAATGTCAACCTTTGATTTGATGAACGTTATTGTCTACTTGTCTGTCGTTTGAGGTGTTTAAGACTGATGTCAATTTCGAAGTTTGTAACAAAGCGAGACATTCATGTCTTCTGGTGAGAAATAGAGTAATTATTTTCAACTTATATGATTACACTGGTGTAATTCGTCTAACGATAAACCCACCTCCAACGCAAAATAGAAAACAATTTTTTGAACTCTCAGTCTCGTATATAACGTTGCCAATTTATATTTGAGAGGATAGTTAAAACGTCACTTAAAAATTTAAAAATTGTCACTTTTTTTAGTTTGTTATAATTATGTCACTTTTAGATATTTTTATTATTTATTTGACCAATAAATTATTAAAATATATTATTTATAATAAAAATTTTGATACCAAATATCAATTATTGATTAATTAAGATTGTGAGCAGCGGCACGCTCGTGCCCCAACGAGTTTCAATAGCACGCTCGCACTCCGTTGGCGAGCTCGGCGCGCGTGCAAATGTGCTCTCTACATCGAGAGTAAGTACTGGTGAGCTTGCTGATGTGGAAGGACACTTGGCGATCGCTGGTTAGCGCGATCCCTAGCCGTTGCGATCGCCAACGGTCACTAGTGAGTTCAAAAATCCCTATAAATACCTCATTTTTCTCCCCAATTTCATATACCAATCTCTTCAATTTTCTCTCAAATCTCCTCAACACTTTCATATTCATTTAACAAAATCATGTCGGGCGACGATTATTTCAACGCTAGAATAGAATAATTCCAACAGTTTAGTGCTCAAATTCCCGTCATGTTCGGCAATCTCATGGCGAAGGCCGCCGACGCAATCGTCGAGGAAGAGGAGGAGGAGGCGGCGACCGCCGCGACTGCCGCCCAAAGTTCAAAGAAGAAAAGGACGGTGGTGCCTCGTGACCGCCTTGATGCCGAGATCCATCTTAATGCGGATTACTTCTCTGAGTTTCCAACGTGGGGGCGAAGACGTGTTCCGGCGCTGCTTTCGTATGAGCAAAAAATTGTTCAACACAATCTTCAGGGTGGTTGAGGCTTGAGAGCCTTATTTTCAGCAGCGAGCGGATGCAACGGGGAAACTGGGGTTCACGTCACTTCATAAATGCACTATGGCGTTGCGGCAACTCGCAAATGGCGGATGCGCTGATCAATACGTCGATTATCTACGGATAGGAGACAACACTGGTCGGCAATCGCTTGATTATTTTTGTCGAGCGATCATATCTGCATTCGGCGGCGAGTATTTGCGGGCACCAAACACGGCTGACTGCACCGGCTTTTGCAAATGCACGAATCAAAGCACGGCTTCCCGGGCATGCTTAGTAGCATCGACTGCATGCATTGGCAGTGGAGAAACTGCCCGAATGGGTGGAGAGGGGCGTACACGAATCAGAAGAAGGGGCACCCCACAGTCGTGCTTGAAACTGTTGCCTCTGAAGATTTATGGATTTGGCACGCATTTTTCAGAGTTGCCGGCTCAAACAACGACATCAATGTGCTCAACCAGTGGGACGTTTTCCAAGATCTTCTGCAGGGAAAGAGCCCCACGGTAACTTTCTTCGCAAACGGCACTCAGCACAAGATGGACTACTATCTAGCTGACGACATTTATCCATGTTGGCCAACCTTTGTGAATACTCTCCCGTGCCCGACCGAGCCGAAAAGATGTTTATTTGCGAAGAAACAAGAAGCCGCACGTAAGGACGTGGAAAGAGCTTTCGGTGTTCTCAAAGCTCGTTGGGCAATAATTAGTAGGCCGGCGCGTTCCTGGTTCCGAGAGACTTTATCAGACATCATGTATGCTTGCATTATTTTGCATAACATGATAGTTGAAGATGAGGGCTTTTCTGTAACTAATTGGAGCCCGAATGAAGAAACAACCTCCCAAGCCCAACCGAGTTCGAGTACGAGACAAGGAGCCCTGGCTAGCTTCGCAGACTACCTGAAGCGGAAAGAAAGTCTTCGAGACTACAGAGCACACGCAAAACTCGAGGATGATTTGATCGAAGAAATTTGGAAACGCTTCGGAGATAACATGTAATTTTTCGAATTTTTTTCATGTATGTTTTTAATTTAAATGAATAAAATATTTATTTTCAAAAAAAAAAAAGAAAAAATTGGCGAGCGAGCTCGCCAATGTGACCACTGCAAGCTCGCCGCCACGTGGCGATCAAAGTGTTGAGCGAGCGAGCTCAAATGCTTGCCATTGCATACAGTCTAATGAGATTTTGTGACTAAACAAAAACAAAACGTTCCACCACCACTTTTCCGCCGTCGTGCCACCACCGCCGCCGTTGTGCCGCCGGCGGTAACTAAAAAAGTTTTGTGAGTGAACAAAAAACAAAATTTACACCACTACTTTTCCACCGCCGTCGCCGCCCTACCACCACTACCGTCGTCGTGCCGCTGCCACTATTGCCGGCGGTCACAAAAAAATTTTGTGACTAAACAAAAAAAAAAAAACGTTCCACCACTACTTTTTTGCCGCCGCAGCCACTGTCACCGGCCGTAACAGAAAAAATTTTGTGACTGAACAAAAAAAAAATATTTCACCACTAGTTTTTTTCAGCTATCGCCAGTGGTCACAAAAAAAAATTTGTAACTCACTAAAAAAAATTTGTTCCATCTCGTTCAGTGACTATCATCAAGTAGGAATCTCACCAAAAAAAATTATGAATCACAAAAAATAAGTTGTGAATCAGAACAATTTTGATATGAACAAAAAAAAATTTGGAAAACAACATTTTTATTACAGCGTAAATCACAAATAAATAGGTGTGAATCACAAAAAACAATCATTGTGAATAAGAACATATTCTGTGAACAAAAAAAATAAAATGGGAAGAAATATTTATTAAATTATGAAATCACAAAAAAATATTAGTGAAATAACAAAAAAAAAATCTAATTCATCTAATTCCAGATCTGGAATTGAAGGTGGTGCGCCGTTAATTTCCAGATCTGAAATCACGGCGGCGGGAATCCAATCGACAAGCGCGCGACAGAGGTGTAGAAGAAGATGACGGTGTAATACCCGCTTTTCTTTTCCGTCGAGAAATAAAAATTTTCTAAGAAATTTAGGCTTTGCACTTCTAAGTTAAGGAATTTCAGTTTTAAGACTAACGGTGAAATTCGTTTCTGAAAATAAATTTCAAAAGTCGTTCAACCAACTACTGTATTAGGGTTTTCGCGTCCGATAGAATTTTCGTTCGAGAACTCAGATCGAAAAACCGTCTGACTTTACATTCACTTATTTTACGATACGAGTCTTCTAGTAAAAGTCAGTTTTATTTATTTTTTCGGGCGAAATTTGGACTGTCATGTCTCAACTTTTCTTTGGATTTCGGAAATCGAATTATGCTTTCCGACTAAGTAAATTATTTCCAATCTAATGGTCGAATTAATTTTCGCCGGAAACATAACCGTCTAAGAAATTAATTAGTCAATTTCAATACACAGTATTAGACCCGTAATCGAGATATTTTGAATTAATTTTCCACCTCCAACCGCCACCTACACCCCCTTAGTCATCCTTCTTGATATTTTTCACTTTATGTTTAATATATCCCTCATTAATCATCACTCTCTCTCATTCCCCTCTCATAATCGCCCCCCCTCCTCCCCCCATCTCTCTCTCTTCTCTCTCTTGTTCTTCATCTTCAAGATCTTCAAGTGTGTTCATCAAATTCTTCAAGCATCCAAGCTCCATAACTTAATCATCTACCGATCGATTTCAAATCCGAGTTCATAGTTAGCAAGGTGAGAGCTTCCTCTTCATTACTATCCGAACAAAATTCCATTCCTCTAATTCTTGAAATTTCGAAAATAGTAAGAGATGAAGGGATCATGTTTTAAGTTTATTTTATGGATATTAATGCTTAGGAATGAATTTCTATGGGTGAAATCAAGAGTAAATCATATAGGAAGAAATAGGGTAAATTTCGAAACATGCATAAACTAGTTGGTGAAGATTTAACTTGATTTTGGATGATTGATTTGTGGAATATGTTTCTATGTATTAGTATGTTGCTGTAGGAATTGTTTAAGAATTTTCTAAAAATAAAAATGAAAATGTAAGAGATGAAGAAGCATGATTTTGATTGAGTAATTGTTATGATTTTGATGATATGATTTGATATATATAATGTAGGAAGCATGTAGTTCAACATATATTTAATTTAGATTTTTCTAAAAATGAAAATGAAATCGTTGGAGACGAAGAATCGGAATTAGTTTTGATGTTGATATGGATTTATGGTTTGCATATTAGTTAATTTATGTGGTTAATGATAATAATTGGAAAGTTTGAACGAAATCTAAGAACGTCGAACTTTTTGTAAGAGACGAAGAGTCGAGCGTAATCGTCGATAGGAAAATCGAACGAAAAAACTAATCGAATATTAGTGATTGTTGGTATGCTAGGTTGGTTGTAGAATTAATTGAGAATTAATTATCGATTATGAAAAATCGATGCATGTATGAACTTTAAGTCTATGTTTTTGTGTTTCACAAGTTAGATGATCATGATATAAGTTTCTAAAATCATAATTAGGTTAATTATGCATGATAAGATTAAGAATGGAATTTATTGAACAAGTATAAAATAATTGTATGTAAGTAGATGGAATTAAGACTATATTAAATAAATTATGATTTCTACATGTTATAAGTTGTGTTTGATGATTGATAAGAGAAATTAGAATTATTTGAAGCATGATAGAAACTTGAATCGATAAAATCACCCGTCGGAATCAAAAGTTATGAAAACGGACCCGTAATAGACTATTTTCAAGTATGAACTTTTGATCTATGAAAATATGTGCATAAAGTGAATATAGTAATGATATGCATGAGTGTAGTTGATGATGGTGTTATATAAGTTATGAAATATAAATTAGAAGTTAGTTATGAATTGAATTTGAAATGAAATTTGTTAGATAATTGGTTAGTTGAAAAGACGAGGAAGTGCTCGTCGTTTTGTTAATCGAGAAATGTGAAGGTGTTCACGTCAAATGTTTGTGTGTCTTGACTGTTTTATGATAGAAATTTCATGCACATAAAGGTTGTATAGCATTGATCGAACCTAGGGAATTGTGTGTTGAGTTTTACGAGCGATTAGGGTTTCTCGGCAGTTTTTGCGACCCTTCACGGAAACGGCCATAACTCTTAGCTCGTTTAACGAAATCGAGATCTGTAAACTGGAAAGTAAACTAGACATCCGTGTCTTTCTTTTGACATAAGGCATATCCCCTGTTTCGAAAAGCTCTATTCTGCAGAGGCCCCAGACTTACTGCCTTGTGCAGAAAATTTCCGAAACTCATTTTCTTAAGTTGAATTCTTTTCAACTTGATTCTTTAAGAACTTTTAAGTCGTTAAGAGTTATCGACTTCCGTTATTAACTAATCTAAATGTCGAGTAAGGAACCGAGTTAATTCTAAACGAGATGTGTTCGAGTCTCGTTTCTTCGTTAATCAAAAGAGATTAGTTAAAGTGCAAATGCGTAAAATACTTAACCGAATTCGAATTACTTTTTCCTTAATCGTTTCGACCAATTTACTAAAGCATGTTTGATTGTGATAGAAGGAGGAAGTCGCAATTAGAAGAAAGGATGGAAGACCGAAGACGAAAGCTTTAGTTGTTCTGTATATCGCCTAAGGTGGGCTTTTTTCTATATATCAAATAAAATGAGCGATGCTCGAAAATGTTTACTTACTGCTTTGATAACTGTGTTTTCAAATTGATTATCAGTGCATAAAAGAATTTGTTTTTGTGAGTTCTTTTGTGCCATTCTGTGTTGGTTCGCCAACTAAACGATCGGATTCTGAGTTAGCCCACAGAGTGCTATCCAGAGGATCGGATTATGAGTTTGTCCACAGAGTGCTATCCAGAGTTACTAATCGATCGGATTCTGAGTTAGCCCACAGAGTGCTATCCAGAGTTAGTGTACACGGTAGCCGTTGTGTGTGGTACTCTGTTGAGGGGTAGCCAGCCATGGCGAGGAACGTGCGCGGAAGAAGTTAACTCTTTCCCGGCGTTGAAACAGAAGTTGGGCAAGTTGAACGTAACAACAGTCATAAAATGCTCGGCAGAGTGATAAAAGAGAAAGTGTTTAGTAAGCACGGGCCTTTGAAAGAAAAACCCCGTTGTGTTACTTTGAGAATGCCTGATTAATCTATAAGCTTATGATATATTTTCGGCACTGTACCCACTAAGTATGATTATACTTAGCCCTGCATGTATTTATAAATGTGTAGGTTGAGTGACGAAGACGGCGGAAGTTGAGTAGAGGTTGTATATAGGAATGGAGAATAGTGTATTCAGTTCAACGTTTTTCCGCTGCAAACTACTGCACTTTTTGTTGTATAACTTTTTGGTTTAAGTTTCGTACTTTAAACCTAGTCTACTCTGATAACAACTTCGTCGAGTGATCCTTCAAGATCGACTCTCTTTTGTTAATAAAATCGGTTCATAGATATCATCTTGTTTATTATTATTAGTTAAGGCATCTATTCAATATTTATTCCCCCTTCTTCCCCGCTTCTTTAATCCAACCCCTAGTCGCACCCCGACTTTGCAGTCCTTCGGGATTTGGGGCTGTGACAGACGGAGTGATGGCGGCGCTGTGAAGACGAAGGAGTGATGGCGGTGGTGGCGGGGCGGCGACAGGTTTCGAGAGAGAGAAGAGAGATAGAGCGAGTTATGGTCGTAGATGGTCCCACACACATCGACAGTGTCCAACGTGTTTGAGTCGTAAGCCTTCGAGCGGTTCTGGGCCGACCTCACTCTGCTGGAGGCGACGGCGAGAAACAACGACGACGGCGATGCCTTTGCGCAGCTGCTCAAGGAGTCGATGCGGTGTTGCTCAACTCCTACGCCAGAAAAGGGTATCCTACGCCGCTTGGGAGGTCAAGACGCTCCTCATTCAGGCTTTCTTTTCCCACGCCGCCACCGCTCAGGTGGAGAGGTTTCTTCAGGCGAATGATAACTTCCGACGGTGGTGGCTTGTAGAGGCAGAGATGCGTGAGGGCGGCAATGAAGAGGTAATGAGAGTGAGAGATTATGTTGAGGAAGAAAGAAATGGTGATGACTTTGGGCACTTTGATGGCATGTAAGAGGAAACCCATTTGACTTGATTTCTCAGGCTGCCGGCGGCTGTGGAGTTGGAGAGGAAAAAGAGATAGATAGAGAAGAGAGAGAAAATGAGAAGTAAGAAAGAAAATGAGAAAGAAAGAAGAGAATAACAAAAAGAAGGAAAGCAGAAAAAGAACGAAAAAGATGTGAAAGAGAGTATTGAGGGGTAGAAATGTCCAAAAGTGACATAATTATAAGAGATTATAAAAGGTGACATATTTTAAATTTCACTTCTAAGAAGTGCTAACTTGGAGGATTTCCTCTTTATATTTTTGGTATCAAGTATTAAAATTAAGGGTATAAAATAGGATCCGTAACTTTCTAAGGCTTCCCGTGATGCGGGTCTCGAAACCTGTCTCGAGATGGGCCGCGACACAAGACAACAACATTGCAGGAGGGGCGGGCTTGAGACCGGCTCGAGCCAGCGCGTAAAGCACACGCGCCCCTCTGAAAAAAAAGAAAAAATTAGAGGCGCGTGATTTACACGTGCCTAACGTTAAGAAAAATAAAAATTAGAACGTTGTGGCAACGACTATTAGCCGATTTTTTTTGTTTTAATTCTAATTTTACACTATAAATACCCATTTCTTCCCTCATTTCATCCCACAACAAATTCAATTCTCATTTCTTCTTAATTTTATATTTCAAAAATATTTTCTTCATCGTCGACTTTAATTTCCTCCGTGGAATATGAATCTCACAGCACCGACGATGAGATCTTCGAGATGATGTCAAACGTGCAACGAGCCGTACGTGCACACATAGAGGTGCATAAGAAGAAGAAGAGACTGAGGTCGTTCGTGTACCGCGACCGTGAAGCAACATGTGAGCTCCTACACGCCGATAACCCCACTTACGACAATCACTTTTTCCGACACCATTTCCAGACGCATAAGCATATTTTTTTGTGCATTTGTAAGACGTTGGAGGAACCCGTCCGTTTCTTCAAGCATCGACGAGATGCACTGGGACGATGGGGGCTGACGTCGTTGCGAAAATGCACGATGGCGATGCGACAACTGGCCACCGGTGGTGCTGCGGATGTCTTCGTGGGTACCTGAAGATTGGAGATAGCACGGGTCGTAGTTACGGAGCTGTCATCGAGCTTTTCGGCGAAAGATACTTGAGGAAGACAAACGCTACCGACACCGCTTGCCTACTGTGAATATACGAGGAGCGGCATGGGTTTCTAGGGATGCTCGGGATCCTGGATTATATGCACTGGGCATGAAGGAACTGCCCAAAAGGGTGGGCGGCTGCCTACAGGCGCAGTGATCAGGGTGAGCCAACTTTAATTTTGGAGGCGGTGGCATCGCAGGATTTGTGGATCTGGCATGCCTTTTTTGGGTGTGCCGGCTCCAACAACAACATCAACGTCCTCAACCAGTCGCCCTTGTTCGCCGACGTGCTTGAGGATAAGGCTCCGGAGTGCAACTTCACCATCATGGGTCGGCAGTACGACAAAGGGTACCATTTGACCGACGGGATCTACCCTTGTTGGCCAACACTGATCAAGGCTCCCAAAATTGAAACTGACCCGAAGACGGTGAGGTTTAAAAAAATGCAGGAAACGGCAAGAAATGACATAGAGTGGGATTTTGGAGTTCTCCAAGCCCGATAGAGAATAATTCAGAATTCGGCTCGGTGCTGGTATACGAGGCATCTCCGAGATATCATGTTCACGTGCATTATTTTGCACAACATGATAATCAAAGACGAGCGAGAGGATGCAGAGAATTGGAGAGACGACACCGATTCTTCGTCTACTAGCGGTGTATCCAGAGGTCCTCTCCGCTCGCCTTTGAGACTTATCTAAAATGAGAAGCCGAATTTAGAGATCAAGGAAAGCACCATCGGCTTACCAACGATCTCATCAAGCACCTTTGGCGCCGATTTGGACCTCTACAAGCATAGTCCTTTATTTTAATTAATGTAATTTTTTTTAATTTCAAAATGTAATGTTTTATTTTATTTTAATTAATGTAGTTTTTTATTTCAATTAATGTAATGTTTTATTTTATTTGAATTAATGTAATTATTATTTGGACCTCTACAAGCATAGTCCTTCTTCCCCGCTTCTTTAATCCAACCCCAGTCACACCCCCGGCTTCTGCCGTCCCTCGGGATTTGGGGCTGTGACAAAGTGGTATCAGAGCAGTCGTTTCTGCTCTGCATACAAGTTTTCTTTCAAAGTAGTCAGATAGAGTATTCATTCATACTCTATGCCAAGTCTCCTTTCAAGTAAGATAGGATCGTAACACTAAGTTTAAGAGTGTAGACGACAACTCAACCTCCCGCTACGTCAACTCAACGAAAGAAAGAAAGAAAGAAAGAAAGAAAAGAATTTCAGAAACGTGTTTTCTTTTAAAGAAAATTTTTGAATAAATATTTAATAAGTTAAGAATGACAATGGTGCCAAGAATGAAATTTGAAAGTATGAGAATCATACTTGTTTTCTGCTATGTGAATTACGTGAAATTGTTTGCGCAATGATTTCTTCTATTTGAAAAGTATGATGGCACGAGAATCTAGAATAATTCTAGGGATTTTCCCGGTTCGTTAAGAACATAAACTTGAAACCTAAGATCTTTCCGATTCCTCGAGAACTTAGACGTTTTAAGAACGTTAGTTCGAATGATTTTGAAAGGAGATTGTGAAACGGGAAGAACTTCTGCAGACGAATGTCACGTGCGTATAGTGACATGAACAAAGACTCGGCAGAGTCGATTTTGTTTTTATAATCAAGAGTCGATAAGAATTTCCTTCGGGAAAATAAGATAAATAATGATAAGGTACGTTAATTCTGTACCAAGTAAACGAAAGAAACGAATGTTGCTTCCGTAAAAGTAACATGAACGGGGTCATTTTCAGTTGGAGTTCACCTCGCTCGAACTTCAAGAAGAGATTGGTTATAATTACCAAGAATCAAGTACGAACTTTAGTTAATTTCCAACGATCGCTCGATCCGACGACTAGAACTTTGGTTCTAAAGTCATTTTCCGGTTATATTTCCTTTTCTTGGGAATTTATTTCATTTCATACTTCGTAATTAAACGAAGAGTACGACGAGTAAGAAATCCAAGTGTTGAGAAGGACAATTTTTTTTCTTTTAAAAACAGATGTTACTTTTGAATAAGTAACATGAACAAAGTGGACGTACTTTGTTTTAATGAAGTAAGAATTGTTAAGAAATTTTCCTTAAGAAAGAAATGATGAAAGAAAATAATAAAGAATAAAGAAAGAAAGTTTATAAGAAAATAAAATAAGAAATGTAATTGAATAATAAGATAAAGGATGGAAATAAAATCTTGAAATTTTATTTATATATATTGTTTGAGTGCAATTTCTTGAATTGCTAGATGTTATGATAAGTGGTTGTTTAAGTGGTGAAATTACAATTGAATAAGGAATGTTCATTTTGTAATTTAAGTATTTCGTTGAGATAAGTTATTTCCCTACCTGTTACTGATCCGTGTTTCCTTAAAACTTTTGTAGGATGGCTAGGAGACGCGTTACAGCTCGGAAGAGCGCACCTTTACCACATCGTACCTTAGCAGACACCTTACAGGATGCTTACCACGGTTACGAGGCAGATTACAGTGTGGAGGATGTGGGGCAGATAGTGAGCAACTTCTCGTTTGTTTATTATGTAGCACGACACTTTATCCCGGAGAGTCAGGCGATATCCGACCTGATTGTGCGACTGCCAGACGAGTGGCGCGGTTAGGCGCACCGCGTGGCGTGGTATTTTCTTGGAATTTTCGGTGACGACACCGAGCCGACGGGCAACTACACGGGATTTTCTCTATATATACATGGGCGTTTCTTTGACAGCAGGTTCATGATTCCAGTTCCTTTTGAACCACATGTCCCCTACCGTCACTTCCCAGCAGAGACCGAGCAAGAGCACTTAGACTTGGACCCAGATTTTGCCGCTTTGTTGGAGATACCACCAGACTTTGTACCGAGTGAGGAGTCTGACGCGGAGTTAGAGCCGTTAGAGGTAGACGAGGAGCCCACAGCCTTACCGGAGTTACCACTTCCACTTGGACCACTTGAGGAGTTGATCCCAAGACCAGGAGTTGATCGACGCAGAGACAGCTGCCCTGTTAGGGTTACCTACTCCTTTTCTACCCGAGCCTAGTGTGAGAAATCGAGGACCTTTCGAGACAGGACTGTTCCAGACAGGGTCAGAGTACCGATGGATTGATGCGGAGCTTGCCGCCATGTTAGAGCTACCATCTCCACTGACACCGCTTGAGGAGATTTGTGTGAAGTGGAAGGTAGTCAGAGGTCAGTTAGAGGTAGGACCATCCAGAGTCCGTTCTAGGGAGGAGTACGAGTCAGGTTCTGGTTCCGTTCCAGAGCACCTTCTTCCCCTGAAGAAGCGTGTAGTAGAGACTAGTGAGGACTACCTTGTTTCAGACTTAAGGAGACAGCTTCTGAGGCACCATCACCACCCCTACTTGCACTTTCTGACGGCTCTACTCTGAGGGAGGACGAGGCACTCCAGCTCGTCTTTGGTTCAGAGTCTGAGGAGGAGGACCCGGACGAGGATCCTGAGGAGGACCCGGACGAGGATCCGGAGGAGGACCCAGAGGAGGACTCTTAGGGTTTTACAGGTCGTAGAGGGCAGTTTGGACTCAACTGCAGTTAGTTGAGCAGAGCGTCGTAGACGCGTGTTAAGTTAATTGTAGTAGTAGTTTCGTTTGTCCTGTACATAGTTGGATCAGTAACTAGTTTTTGTAGTACTCTAGCGGATACGAAATTTTATGAATCATTTCCGTTTTAGTACTCCCAGTAGATATGGAGTTGCAGCTTGTTAGAGCACCCGGTAAATAGTAGGCAGTCAGCCTAGTTTAGACTAGTAGTAGTCTAACTTTTTGTATAAGTCCTCGTTGGAGGCAGAATTAATATTCTTTTTGATGTATATATATATATACATGACCCGTAAGAGGGTTTTGATCACAAGAAAATTTTCTTATAAATCATGTAGTAAACCAGAATGTCAAATGAACTCGTGTAACGAGAAATTTAGTTTAACTTGAAAAGTTAAAGGATTAAAGAACTAATATCGAAGTTATGTTCGATTTTTCTTTTCCGTGAACTTGATTAAGTTGGAAAGAGAGCGAGTAAGTAAAAGAATGTTTAAAAGAAAGGACTAATGAGAATTCCTGTTTCCTATAGTTAAAGAAAAATACCGCCAAGAAATGTTAACAATAGAAGGGGACCTGGTAGGCCCCGAGGACGTGGACGACGTCAGCCAGAAAATGAAAAGAGACAAGAACAAGAACAAGAACGCAATGATACCCCTCCACCACCACCATCACCATCTCCACCACCCCCACCACCACCCCGTAGGGACATTGAGGATCTTTTCCTCAAACGAAACCCAACCGTATTTAATGGAATGGGCAACCCTAGCGATGCTGAGCTTTGGGTACGATCAATTGATAGAATCTTCAAGCTCCTCAGATGTACTGATGAGGAGCGACTATCGTGTATAGCATTCCAGCTCTCTGGACCAGCTGACTACTGGTGGGAGGCAAGACAAAAAGTGATACCCGAGGAGCATCTGGCTCAACTTACGTGGGATGAGTTTAAGGAGGCGCTGTACGACAAGTACATGCCGAAAACGTATAGGGCTCTGAAGGAGGCTGAGTTTTACAACTTGAAGCAGGGTAAGATGACGGTGACAGAATAAGACGCTAAGTTCTGTGAGCTATCCAGGTATGCGCCTACTCAGGTCGATACCGAAGAAAAGATCTCGAAGAAGTTCCGTGGGGGACTGAGACATGAATTGGGAATTGCTTTAGCCAGTCACGGGGGACTGAGCTACACGGATGTCTTAGGACGAGCTTTGGAAATGGAGGCCGTCGTGCCTGATGAGAAGAAAACAATAACAACCACACCAGCTCCAACCCAAAACCAAAACCGGGGCTACTATAACAACAACAACAACAATTTCCAAGAGAAGAGAAAGTGGGAAGGAGGAAGTAGCGGTGGCTACAATAAAAATTTCAACAACCAGGGAAATCAGAGAAGTGGCAATCAGCAGGGCTACCAGCAGTCGAATCAGAACAACAACAAGAAACCGTGGCAGGGAAACAACCAGTCTGGGTTGTATTTGCAGGGAAACAACCAAGCCAGACCCTGGAAAGGGAATAATCAGCAAAGGCAACCTCAGGGACAAGAAAGGAATTTCAATCAGGGATGGAATAACCCAGGAAGGGTTACCAGTCCACTATGCCCCAAGTGCAACAAATCACATTCCAGTGTCTGTCAAGCAGGCACTCCCAACTGTTTTAACTGCGGACAAAAGGGACACATGAAGAAAGATTGCCCTAAACCACTGCAAGCAGTACCTCTGAGGGCCATACAAGCGCAGCCACAGCAGCAAATGAATCAGTAGCAGTTTCAGCAGCACGTACAACAACATCATAATGCAAGGGCATGCGCGAATAGGCAGACTGGGCATGATAAGGGAAAAGGAAAAGGAAACTTTGCAGGTATGGGAAAACTTCACAACATCCCTATTAAGATATTGTTCGATACAGGCGCATCGCATTCTTTTGTTGCTGGTTGTTGTGCAGATAACTTAGACATCAGACCCGTAAGAGCTGAACACTCTATGAGAGTAGCTACACCTTCAGGAGAGATCACTACTTCCACGCATGTTTGCTCTAACCTAAAACTAGAAATCGGAACCCTTAAGGTTAAAGCGAACAATTTAAACGTTATGATAATGTGGGACGTAGACATAATCCTAGGGATAGACTGGTTGTCAGAGAATTATGCCACAATTCTCTACAACGAGAGAAAAATCTCTTTTCAACCCCCGGGTAGAGAGCCGACCGAATTTCATGGGATTGCAATGGGCAAGAGAATACCGGTAATATCCGCCTTACAAGCCAAGAAGTTGATAAAGAAGAAAGGTTGCACAGCCTATCTTGTGTACCTAGTTGGAAAACCAGGAGCCGAGAAGACCGTTCAAGACGTGAAAGTTGTCAACGAGTACGAAGACGTCTTTCCAGAAATTTTACCTGGTTTACCACCCGACTATCACATAGATTTCTCGATTGACCTAGAACCATGATCAACCCCCAAATCTAAAGCCCCATATAGGATGGCACCGAAAGAACTAGAAGAACTTAAAATCCAATTGCAAGAATTACTAGACCTTGGTTTCATCAAACCAAGTGTCTCACCTTGGGGAGCGCCAGTGTTGTTTGTCAGAAAGAAGGATGGGTCAATAAGGACGTGTATAGATTATCGAGAGCTGAACAAGATCACCCTCAAGAACAAATATCCTTTACCAAGGATAGAGGATCTTTTCGATCAGCTCAAGGGTGCAGGAGTGTTTTCAAAGATAGATTTAAGATCAGGGTATCATCAGCTGAAGACTAAACCCGAGGACGTACCTAAGACTGCTTTTCGAACCAGATATGGCCACTAGGAATTCTTAGTTATGCCATTTGGATTGACCAACGCCCTGCTGTATTCATGGACCTCATGAATAGAGTTTTCCACCCATACTTAGACAAATTCGTCTTAGTATTCATCGACGATATTCTTATTTACTCTAAGAATGAAAAAGAACATGAAGAACATCTACGGATAGTGTTGGAAACACTTAGAACTGAGAAACTGTATGCCAAGTTCAGTAAGTGCGAATTTTGGTTGAAGGAGGTAATGTTTCTCGGACATATAGTTTCAGCCGAAGGAATCAAAGTAGATCCTGCCAAGGTAGAGGCAGTGCATAATTGGAAGTCACCAACAAGCTCGAAGGAGATCAGAAGTTTTTTAGGTTTGGCAGGCTACTATAGAAGATTTATCGAAGGATTCTCCACAATTGCTAGACCTATGACGCAGCTACTTCGAAAAGAAAACAAGTTTAAATGGACGGATGAGTGTGAAAAGAGTTTCCAAACGCTCAAAGAAAAGTTGACCACAGCACCAGTATTAGCTCTTCCAGACGCAAACAAGGAATATGTGGTGTATACCGATGCTTCGAAGAACGGATTAGGTTGTGTTCTAATGCAAGACAGAAAGGTGATAGCTTATGCCTCACGACAACTTCGACCTCACAAAGTCGAGTATCCAACCCACGATTTAGAACTCGCAGCCGTAGTGCATGCATTAAAGATTTGGAGACACCATCTTTATGGTGTAAGGGTTGAGATCTTCACAGATCACAAGAGTCTGAAGTACTTCTTCGAGCAGAAAGAACTGAATATGCGACAAAGGAGATGGCTCGAATTGGTCAAAGATTACGATTGCGGAATCAACTACCACCCAGGAAAGGCAAATGTAGTAGCAGATGCGCTGAGTCACAAGGCTCCAACCAAGTTAGGATGTCTGTTTGTCGAAGAAGAAGCACTAGTACGAGAATTTGAAAAGATGGAAGTAGAAGTGCTTGACACACCAGCAACGATCACAAATCAGATAGCAGCACTAGAAGCTACGTCGGACTTAAGAGAAAGAATCATAAGTGCTCAGAGGAAAGACGAGTCAATGGAGAAGCTTCGTCTAAAGATAAGGACAGATAAGCCAGACGGATATTCCGAAGCACCAGACAATGCAATATTATTCGAAGGCAGACTTTGTATTCCTGACAGTGACGAAGAATTAAAGAATGATATCATGAGTGAGGCTCACGATACACCGTATACAGCACACCCAGGGAGTACGAAGATGTATCAGGACTTAAGAAAGAATTTCTGGTGGAATGGTTTGAAACGAGACGTTGCCTCGTTTGTAGAAAGATGCTTGGCATGCCAGCAAGTGAAAGCCTTACATAGACGACCGTATGGATTATTGCAGCCTTTAGATATCCCAGAATGGAAATGGGAAGGAATAGCCATGGATTTTGTGACAAGATTGCCTAAGTCAAGAAGAGGAAACACTGCCATTTGGGTGATTATTGATAGACTCACGAAGTCAGCTCACTTTTTACCGATTAAGACTACCTATGGATTAGAGAAGCTAGCCCAGTTGTACGTTCGAGAAATTGTACGTCTGCACGGAGTGCCGAAGTCTATAATATCCGACAGAGATGCCAAGTTCACTTCGAGATTTTGGATCACGATGCAGAAAGAGTTAGGAACCGCACTTAATTTCAGTACGGCTTTTTACCCTCAGACAGACGGCCAATCCGAGAGAACGATTCAGATTCTAGTTGATATGCTAAGGACAGTAGTTTTGGATCGAAGTGCAAATTGGGAAGATATCTTACACTTGGTCAAATTCGCGTATAATAACAGTTATCAGGCGACGATAGGAATGGCGCCTTATGAGGCATTATATGGAAGAAAATGCAAGTCACCACTTTATTGGGATGAAGTGGGTGAAAGAAAGAACTTAGGACCAGACTCGATTAATGAAATGATCGAGATCGTTTGACAGATTCGAGATAGGATGAAAGAAGTCCAGAGCTGACAAAAGTCTTACGCCGATGATAGACAAACCAATCTTAGTTTCGAAGTTGGTGATAAGATTTTCCTTAAGATTTCACCATCGAGAGGAATCATTAGATTCAGTGTTAAGGGTAAACTTAGACCAAGGTTCATAGGACCTTACGAGATTCTCGAGAAAATAGGACCCGTTGCTTATAGATTGGCCTTACCGCCAAGTCTAGGAAGTATCCATAACGTGTTTCACATTTCGCAATTAAGAAAGTATGTCTATGACCTTAAGCACGTTATAAGTCAGCAAGACGTCGTTCTTGAATCTGACCTAAGTTATGAAGAAAAACCGATATCGATTTTGGATAGAAAGGTTCAAGAATTAAGAACCAAGTTGATACCAGTAGTAAAAGTATTATGGAATCACCATGGGTAAGAAGAAGCCACGTGGGAGCTCGAGGAAAAGATGAAGGAGAGATATCCTTATCTTTTTGAAGAAGGTATGCAAATTTCGGGACGAAACATAAGGGGGGTAGGATGTAATATCCTCGACTTTTTCTACAGTCTTTAAAAAATGAAAGTTAATAATAATTATGGCTTTGCACGCCTAAGATCATGAAATTAAATTCTAAGATTTACGGTGAAATCCGTTTCCGAAAATAAATTCCAGAAATCGGACGAATGACTACTGTATTAGGGTTTTCGCGTCCGTTAAATTTTTCGCCCGAAAACTCGGAATCGAATTCCGTCAGAATTTACATTCACTTTTTCTTTGAGACGAGTTCACCGGAGAAAGTTAATTTTTATGAATTTCCGGACGAATTTTGGACTGTGACGTCCCCACTTTTTCTTCGATTTTGAAAAACGAATTAGGTTTTCCGAGTACGTAAATTATTTCCAATCTAATGGACGAATTAGATTTCGTCAATTCCGTAACTATCTAGAAAAGTATTTCTCGACTTTTAAAACGACGTTTAAGAGCCGGAAACGAGATTTTTCGTATAAAATTTCCCTCGCCAAACGCTCCCTAACGACTCACCTTTACTTTGTGGGATATTTTCATCACTTTATGAGTCACCATTGTGACTCATCATCTCTCTCTCCCACCTCCTATTACCGCCATCACCTCCCTCATTCTCTCTCTCATTTTCTCTTCATTATCTTCCATTGGAGACTCCATTTCAAGCTCTCTTCAAGATCAAAGCTCTTCCGTCTACGATCAAATTCACATCCGAGTTCATATTAAGAAAGGTAAGAGCTTCATCTTCCATTTGAACCGAACAAACTTTGTTTCCCCCAATTTCTTTTTTTTTTCGAAAATAAGGAGAATGGAATAGCATGTTGTCTTTGATCGAATATTGTTATAGGATGTTTAGAATCGAGTTCTACGGATCAAATCATGAAGAAAAATCAAGAACCCTAACCTCTTATCATTACCGAAAATTTTCAGATTTTAGGGCTTTGATTCGTGTTCGATTTCTTTGTCGATTGAATGTTAGATTAGTGTTCCATATGATGTTAATTGATCGTATGAATTGTTTTAGATTTTTCTAAAAATAAAATCCAAAACCTAAGAGACGAAGAAGGCTCGATTTAGGTCAGTAAATGTTATGAAATGCTCGATTGTTTGATGGAAATGAGATATACGATGCATGAGGATGAATATATATTAATTTGAGAATTTTCTAAAAATAAAACAAGAAATGTAAGAGACGAAGATGTGTTGATAAGTCGAGGCTCGATAATGTTTTGAAAATATGAATTGCATGTTAGTAATGCTCGTTAGATGATAATCGTTGTCGTAAAATTTGAATGAAAACGGAGAACGTAAAATTTTACGTAAGAGACGAACGACGGTCGATAAGTCGAGAATAGATAATGATATGAGGATGTGAATTACGTATTTATGATTCTTGATAGATGATGAATAATGTTGTAAATTTTGAACGAATTCTAAAGATGTTAGATTTTTCGTAGGAGACGATCGATTGATGATAAGTAATGATAGAAAAGTCGATTAATGATTCTATTTGGATATTGATGATTATTAATGATTAAGGAACGAGTTTGTAGTTGACGACATGTTCATCCGAGTATTGAAAAGATGAGTTGTAGTTATAATCGAGAAGTAGAAAGAAGAAGTTAGGAATTTGAACGAGAACTTGAATTGGTTTAGTAATTGTATAGTTTGAACGACGAGTTTTGATCGTCGTGTTTATAATCGAAAAATGGAAAGTGGTTTATCACGTATAATGATATGAGGTGACTGCCTTGGGTCAGTTTTTGTGCGAAATTAAAAGTGTTTAAGCTTTAATCGAACCTAGAAAACCGTGTGTCGATTTTATCGAGCATTAGGGTTTCACTCGGCAGTTTTGCCGACCCTTCACGGAAACTGCGATATCTCCTAGCTCGTTTATCAGAATCTAGATCCGCGAATTGGAGAGTAAACTAGATAGACGTACCTTTCTTTTGGTATGAGATTCGACCCCTGTTTCGCATTTCCCTGTTCTGGACAGACTTACTGACCTCGTGCAGTGCATGTTCAAAATGTAGTTTGTTAAGTTGAATTCTTCTCAACTTGAACTCTTTCGACCTTTTTAGTTGTTTCAAGTTATCGACTACCTTCTTTCTACCGACCTAAAGTGTCGAGTACAGAACCGAGTGAGCGTCAAACGAGATGCATTCGTGTCTCGTTTCTTTTTAATTAAAAGAGTTTAGTTAGCGTGCAAATGCCTAAAACGTCTAAAGAATAAAAACTTAATCTGATTTTTCGTATTTGTTTATCGTATGCGACCGAGCTTTAAAGTATGATTTTTACGATGAAGGAGGAAGTCGACACCAAGATTAAGACGCAGACCAGAAGACGGAAGCACGTATCTTTGTTCTGTAAATCTATAAGGTGGGCTTTCCTATATACAAATAAAACGAGCAATGCTCGAAAACCTTTTCTTTATCGCTTTGATAATCATGTTTTCAAAGTGATAATCATGGCATGAACTGTTTTGTGTTTTATGTGAGTTCTCTTGTACCTTATGAGTTAATCAAAAGGGGTTAACTAACGATCGGCTTTGAGTTAGTCAAAAGGGGCTTTCCAAAGTTAGTGCACTTGTAGCCTGTGGTGTATGTGGTATCCTGTTGAGGGGTAGCCAGCCACGGTGAATTATGACTAGTTAAGATTTGAATGTAACATCTATGAAAAATGCTTGATCAAGCTACTTTATGAATGAAATGCAAATGTTTAATAGGCATGGGCTCTTTTAAATGAAAACCCCGATGCCTGTTTATCTATACTTATGATTATGTTTTCGGCATCGTGCCCACTGAGTACTTTTGTACTTAGCCCTGCATATGTTTTCTAAATGTGCAGGTTGAAGCGACGAAGCAACGACGGTTGAGTTAGAGTTGAATAAGAATTAAGGAAGACCTTGTATATAGTTCACAATTCCGCTGCTAGACTCTAAACTCTTTTTGATATTGTGTATTAATCACTGTAGTCTAAGTTCTGTAATATAACTTAGAAGCTTTTGATGTATCTTGCTCGAGTAATCTTTCAAGGTTAACTCTTTCCTTTCGTCAATAAAGTCTTGTTCATAGAAGATAAGTTGTTATGTATGTATGTATGTATGTTCTTTCATCCCCCTTCTTCCCCACTTCTTTAATCCAACCCCAGTCGCACCCCGGCTTCTGCCGTCCCTCGGGATTTGGGGCTGTGACATCGATCGATTTCAATTCCGATTGCATATTCGAAAAGGTAGAAGCTTCCTCTATGGATTGAACCGAACAAATTCTTTTTCCTTCAAGTTTTTGTCTTGACCGATTTTTATAGGAAGAAGAAGCATGATGTTTTATGTTCAATACATGTTATAGTATGCTTAGGAATGGTTTTATGGATTGAAATCATGAAAAAATCATCCCTCCTAATATTATTGTTATTACCGAAAAACAAAATAGAAGGATTAGGGGTTTGATGTTGGTTCGATTTTTAGAATGATTGATTAGTGGATTAGTGTTCTATATGATGATAGATTGATGCATGAATTATTTTAGATTTTTCTAAAATTAAAAATAAAAGTGTAAGAGAGAAACAAGTGATGATTTGATGTAGAAAATGATATGATTTGCATGAGATGATGATAGAAATGAGATGTAGTATGTTTGAGGATGATTATATAATTTATTGGAATTTTTCTAAAAATAAAATAAAAATCGTAAGAGACGAAAAGTCGTCAATAAGTCGAGATTGGATAATGATTTGGGTCTATGATTTGAACATATGTTAATCTTGTTAGTTAATGATCGTAATCGGAAAATTTGAACGAGTTCTAAGGAAGTTGGAATTTTGATAAGAGACGAAGAAACGAGTCTAAGTGTCGATAGAAAAGTCAAATAAGGAAACTAATCGGATATTAATGATTGATGTGGATAAATGAAACTTCCATCCGAGATACAAGATGATATAAGTTATAGTTTATGAACTAGAAGATGATGAGTGAAATTGAATTGAATTAGTTTAGTAATTGGTAGTTGAAAAGACGAGGAAATGTACGTCGTGTTTGTAATCGAGAAATGTGAAGGAATTCATGATGAATGATTGTTCTTATTTACTGCCTTAAGATAGAAATTTCGTGAGAATAAAAGTGGAATAACATTAGTCGAACCTAGGAAGTCGTGTGTCGAGTTTACGAGCACCTAGGGTTAATCCGGACTGAACTGCGACCTTTCACGGAAACTGTTATAACTCCTAGCTCGCTTAACGAAATCGAGATCCGTAAATTGGAGAGTAAACTAGAAATCCGTAGCTTTCATTTAGTATAAATTTCATCCCCTACGTTTCAGGAACCTGTTCTGTATGAACTCCAGAACCTCTGCTTTGTGCAGAAACTTATGTAAACCTAATTTCTTAAGTTGAATTCTTTTTAACTTTGTTCCTTGTGAACTTCTAAGTCATTATAAGTTATCGAATCCCGTTATTAACCGATCTAAGTGTCGAGTAAGGAACCAAGTTAGTTCTAAATGAGAAGTGTACGAGTCTCGTTTCTTTTAATCGAAAGAGATTAATTAAAGTGCAAAGGCCTAAAAGACTTAACCGAATTCGAATTTCTGTTTCTTTTATAGTTGCGACCGTTCACTAAAGTTATTTTATTTGCGATAAAAGAAGGATGTCGGAGTTGGAGACAGGACGGAAGACAGAAGGTTAAAGTTTGTTCTGTAAACGATTGAGGTGGGCTATCAAAATAAAATGAGCGTTGCTCGAAAGTGTTTACTTACTGCTTTAATAAGTGTGTATTAAAGTAACTATCAGTGCATGATGAATTGTTTTATGTGAATTTCTCTTGTGCCTCTCTAAGTTAGCCCACAGAGTGCTATCCAGAGTATTGGATTCTGAGTTAGCCCACAGAGTGCTATCCAGAGATTCCAACTAAACGATCAGATTCTGAGATAGCCCACAAAGTGCTATCCAGAGGGACAGATTCTGAGTTAGCCGACAGAGTGCTATCCAGACGATCGGATTCTAAGTTAACCTGCAGTGTGTTATCCAGAATTAAGTGTACAGCAGTATAAGTCTTACGAGTGCTTATGAAAAGATGCCTGATTAATTTATACTAAGTATGATATGTTTTCAGCAATGTGCCCACTAAGTGCTTTATGTACTTAGCCCTGCATGTTTGTTTTTAAATGTGCAGGTTGAGTGACGAAGGCGGAGGAGGTTGAGTAAAGGTCGTTTATAAGAAAGAAGAATTGTGTTATCATTTTACATTCTTCCGCTGCAAAATAACTCTCTTATTGATGTTAATCTTTTCGGTTTAAGTTGTTCATACTTTAAATCTAGTCTTCTCTGATCACAACTTTGTCGAGCGATCTTTCGAGATTGACTCTCTTTTGTCTAATAAGAATCATTTCATAGTATTTTTATCTCGGTTATAGATGTTAATTTATTCATTTATTCAGTAATTCCTCTTTCTTCCCCGCCTCTTTAATCCAACCCCTAGTCACACCCCGACTTTGCCGTCCCTCGGGATTTGGGGCTGTGACAAAGAGAATGAAAACAATGGAAATTTAGGCATTAAAGGCATGAAAATCGATGGAGATGATTTCTTGAAGGTTTAGTGTGTGTTCTAGGTGTTCTTGGTGTTCTTGGTCAAGAACATGAAGATTTGAAGATGAATAAAATTAAATATAAAATAAATTAATTAATTATTAATTTTCGAAAATAAAAAAAATAAAATAATAAAATAATATTAATAAAATAAAAAAAGAAAATATATAAAAAAAGAAAAATTATAATTAGGTTAATTATGCATGATAAGATTAAGAATGGAATTTATTGAACAAGTATAAGAATATTTGTATGTAAGTAGATGGAATTAAGACTATATTAAATAAATTATGATTTCTACATGTTATAAGTTGTGTTTGATGATTAATAAGTGAAATTAGAATTATTTGAAGCATGATAGAAACTTGAATCAATAAAATCACACGTCGGAATCAAAAGTTATGAAAACGGACTCGTAGTAGGCTATTTTCAAATATGAACTTTTGATCTATGAATATATATGCATAAAGTGAATATAGTAATGATATGCATGAGTGTAGTTGATAATGATTTCATACAAGTTATGAAATAGGAATTAGAAGTTGGTTTGATTTTGAAACGAAATTGCTAAGTGTAAAGGATTAGATGAAAAGACAAGAAGTGATCGTCGTAGTTTAATCGAGGAACGTGAAAGTGTTAACGTAAAATAAAGGTGTGACTTAAGTGTAAATTGATGGAAATTTCGTGCACATAAAGGTTGTATAGCATTGATCTAACCTAGGGAAACGTGTGTCGAGGTTTAAAACGTTTAGGGTTTGTCGTCCAGTTTTGCGACCCTTCACGGAAACGGCCATAACTCTTAGCTCGTTTAACGAATCGAGATCCGTAAATTGGAAAGTAAACTAGACATCCGTGTCTTTCTTATAACATAAGGCACATCCCCTGTTTGGAAATGCTCTTTTCTGTAGAGGCTCCAGACCTACTGACTTGTGTAGGAAAAAGTCTAAACTCATTTTCTTAAGTTGAATTCTTTTCAACTTAATTCTTTAAGAGCTTTTAAGTCGTTAAGAGTTATCGCTTCCGTTATGATGTTCTAAGTGTCAAGTAAAGAACCGAGTTAGTTCTTAAGCGAGATGTGTTCGAGTCTCGTTCGTTATAGCAAAAGGGTTTAGTTAAAGTGCAAACGCCTAAAAGACTTAACCGATTTTGATTTCTTTTTCTTTAAATGTCTCGATCAATTATTAAAGTTTGAATATTTGCGATAAAAGGAGGAAGTCGGAGTTGAAGATAGGATGAAAGAAAGTTTGTTCTGTAAACGGTTAAGGTGGGCTTTCTATATACAAAAAATAAATTGAGTTTTGTTATGTTTTTGAACTGCTATAAAAGTACTTGTTTTAAAGTGATTATTAGTGCATAAAAGAATTTGTTTTTGTGAGTTCTCTTGTGCCATTCTGAGTTAGCCAAAATGGTGCTTTCCAGAGTTAGTTAACCAAAAGGGTGCTGACTAATTGATCGGACTCTGAGTTAGTCAAAAGGGACTTTCCAGGGTTAGTGTACACGGTAGCCGTTGTGTGTGATACTCTATTGAGGGGTAGCCAGCCACGGTGAGGTGCGTTCGCAGAAGAAGAAAAGGCTTCTTCCCTGGCGTTGAAACGGGCAAGTGGAATGTAACAACAGTCAGAAAATTCTTACGTAAGCTATGTTTATGAAAAGAAAATATTTTGTAAGCACGGGCCTTTGAAAGAAAAACCCCGTTGTGTTACTTTGAGAATGCCTGATAAATCTATAAAAACATATGATATGTTTTCGGTAATGTGCCCACTAAGTGCTTTTGTACTTAGCCCTATATATGTTTTATAAATGTGCAGGTTGAGTGACGATGGCGGTAGAGGTTGAGGAGAGGTTGTATATAGAAAAGAAGAATATGTTTCCGCTGCAAACTACATCATTTTATGTTGTAGAACTTTTTGGTTAAAGTTTCGTACTTTAAACCTAATCTACTCTGAACACAACTATGTCGAGCGATTCTTCGAGATCGACTCTCTTTTGTTAATAAAATCAGTTCATAGATATCATCTTGTTTATTATTATTGGTTACTGCATCTATTCAGTTAGTTATTCCCCCTTCTTCCCCGCTTCTTTAATCCAACCCCTAGTCGCACCCCGACTTTGCCGCCCCTCGGGATTTGGGGCTATAACAGAGTGGTATCAGAGCAGTCGGTTCTGCTCTGGTCATAAGTTATTTTTCTAGTGATACCACAAAGTGGTATCAGAGCAATCGTTTCTGCTCTGCATACGAGTTTCTTTCAAGTTAGTCCGATAGAGCATTTGTTTATGCTCTACACCCAAGTCTTCTTTCAAGTAAAGTTTAGTTCGTATCACTAAACTTAAAAGTGTAGTTAACAACTCAACCTTCCGCTACGTCGACTCAACCGAAGAAGAAAAGAAAGAAAAGTTTCAGAAGTGTTGTTTCTTTTTACAGAAAGTTTATGAATAAGTATGCAAGCATGTTATGAACGATAGTGCCAAGTATGAATTTCTTGAAGTATGAGTGTTATACTTGTGACAGTTATGTGAAATTGTTTGAGTTAAAAATTTCGTTGATTGAGAAGTATGATAGCATAAGAACCTAAGCTATTTCAAAGGATTTTCCCGATTCCTTGAGAACATAGACGTTTTAAGAAGCTTTGGTTCCAAATTGTTTCGAAAGACGCGATCAGAACGAGAAGGACGGAACCTATTATAGATGAATGTCATTTACGGATAAATGACATGAACAAAGTCTCTCTGGAGTCAACCTTGTTTTATTTATTAAAGAACCGTTAAGAGTTTTTCTTCAAGGAAACTAAGAAGTCTAAAGCTAAGAGTTGTAAAATTTCGAAAGTTTCTTTTTAAGAATGTTTGTTTGCAATTTGAGAAATTGCTAGATGATTAAGGTAGGTTAAATTCCTTATTAAGTGAATGATTGAACGGGACAGAGGTTCCATGTGATTGAGGGACTATTATGTGGACTTGATCAACCCACATAACAAGAAACTCAGTAATATGGGTCTTATGCCCCGTGAGCCAAACCTCTTCCAGTACGGTGTATTTTGGGGACGAACTAGCGGAAGCTAGTGGACCTGTAAATCCCGGGGCAGAAGTACGGAGTGAACGCCGGTGCATAGAGGCACGGACAAGGAGCGACTTCGATTAAGACTTCAAGGTGGAGGGGACAGAATGAACTAAAATACACCCGAAGGAGAGGGATTCTGAGAATATGTCGGTATGGGACGACATCTTCAAGGAGAGGAAGAATTTGCCCTTTCTCAACTGATATGGGAATTGATCGAAGGATTGGGACTTGCGAGTGAATGTCTTCCTTTGAGGCTCTGAGATCAATTCTTTATGTGTTAGGTCTAAGTTTAATATTTATTTGTGATACCACAGAGTGGTATATTTGGGACCATTTTGTTTTAGGAGGCGTTATACGACAAGTGCGTATCTAAGACCTATAGAGCGAAGAAGGAATTAGAGGTTTAGAATCTAAAGCAAGGGAAGATGTTAGTGACTGAATACGACACAATCTTTTGTGAGTTGTCAAGATCTGCACCCGAGCAGGTGGATACAGAAGAGAAAATAGCCAAGAAGTTCCGTGGAGGTCTAAAGAATGAACTTGGAGTGGCACTAGCCAGTCACGGAAGACTAAGTTACACTGAGATACTAGGGCGAGCCCTAGAAATGAAAGAAGTCTAAAGCTAAGAGTTGTAAAATTTCGAAAGTTTCTTTTTAAGAATGTTTGTTTGCAATTTGAGAAATTGCTAGATGACTAAGGTAGGTTAAATTCCTTATTAAGTGAATGATTGAACGGGACAGAGGTTCCATGTGATTGAGGGACTATTATGTGGACTTGATCAACCCACATAACAAGAAACTCAGTAATATGGGTCTTATGCCCCTTGAGCCAAACCTCTTCCAGTACAGTGTATTTTGGGGACAAACTAGCGGAAGCTAGTGGACCTGTAAAGCCCAGGTCAGAAGTACGGAGTGAACGCCGATGCATAGAGGCACAGACAAGGAGCGGCTTCGATTAAGACTTCAAGGCGGAGGGGACAGGAATGTACTGAAATACACCCGAAAGAGAGGGATTTTGAGAATATGTCGGTATGGGACGACATCTTCAAGGAGAGACTCTGAGATCAATTCTTTATGTGTTAGGTCTAAGTTTAATATTTATTTGTGATACCACAGAGTGGTATATTTTGGACCATTTTTTTTTAGGAGGCGTTATACGACAAGTGCGTATCTAAGACCTATAGAGCGAAGAAGGAATTAGAGGTTTAGAATCTAAAGCAAGGGAAGATGTTAGTGACTGAATACGACACAATCTTTTGTGAGTTGTCAAGATCTGCACCCGAGCAGGTGGATACAGAAGAGAAAATAGCAAAGAAGTTCCGTATAGGTCTAAAGAATGAACTTGGAGTGGCACTAGCCAGTCACGGAAGACTAAGTTACACTGAGATACTAGGTCGAGCCCTAGAAATGAAAGCAGTAGTGTCGGATAAACGAAAAATTATAGCGCCCGTACTAGCACCAAACCAGACTCCGAATCAAGGCCATTTCAACAATCATAACAACAACACAATGCAAGGGCATTCATGATTAGGCAAGATGCGCACAATAAGGGCAAAGGAAATTTGGCAGGTTTTGGACGAACTTCTTAATTACCCTGTCATAATTTTGCTTCGTACCAGAGCTTTACAATCGTTTATTTATAGTGCCTGTTGACACTATAGAAGTAAAACCAGAGCGCGCTAATCATGAAATGAGAATAACCACGCACTTAGGAGAAATTTTCGTCACTTCCTTAGTTTTGCTCGAACATAGAATTTGACTTAGGATCTTTTAAGATCATAACGAACAATCTGTACGTAATGAAAATGTTCGACGTAGATATAATCCATGGGATGGATTGATTATCTATTAACTGCGCCATTATGAATGGAGCATAGCCAAAGGAATTAGAAGAACTTAAGATACAACTACAAGAGTTGTTGGATCTTGGTTTCAGTAGACCAAGCGTTTTCCCCGTGGGAAGCACCAGTTTTATTTGTTAAGAAGAACGATGGTTCTATGAGGATGTGCATAGACTATGGAGAGTTAAACAAGAGTTTGAAATGCTTCTTCGGGCAGAAAGAATTGAATACAAGGCAAAGAAGAAGGCTCGAATTAGTTAAGGATTATGATCGTGGTATCAATTACCATCCAGAAAAAAAAAACTAATGTCATAGCTGATGCGCTGAGTCGCAAGATTCCCACTAAAGTAGAGTGTCTCTCTATCGCAGACGAAACACTCGTACGGGAAATAGTAATGATGAATTTGAAAGTACTCGATACACCTGAGACAATAACTAACCAAATAACAGCACTGGTAGCTACACCAGACTTATGAGAGAGAATTTTTAGTGAATCCGAGAGAACGATTCAAGTATTAGAAGAAATGTTAAGAACGATAATGTTAGATCAAAGTCTAATAGTTATCAGGCTACGATAAATATTATGCCTTACGAGGTCTTGTAAGGAAGGAAGTTTAAATAACCGTTGTATCATAATGAAGTAGATGAAAGGAAGAATCTAGAACTAGATTCATTCAGTGAATGATCGAGTCAGAATAAAAGAAGTTTAGAAAGGGCGAAAGTCTTTTGTGATATGTTGATCTGACTTAAAATTTGAGAAGGGGACAAGTTTTTGCTCATGATTTTTCCTGTTATGGATATGGTAATTATTTTCATGTCAAGTATAAGCTTAGACAAAGCTTATTATGATTAGTAGATATTTTGAAAAAGATAGTTTTAAATGTGTATTGATTGGCCGTGACGCCAAGTCTATAGAATGTTTATTATGTTTGTGTATCTCATTTAAGAAAGTACGTGTTCGATTCTTAACACATGATCCACCAGCAAGACGTTGTTCTTGATTATGAAATAAGTTATGAAGAAAGACCGTAATCGATCTTGGATCGAAAAGTGCGAGAGTTATGAAGCAAGTCAATACGATTAGTAAAGTGTTATGGAGTCGCCACGAGCAGGAAAAAGCTACGTGAGAACTCGAAAAAAAGATGATGGAGAGATACCCTGAATTTTTCGAAGGAGATAAGCAAATTTCGGGACGAAATTTTTCGTTAGAGGGGTAGAATGTAATACCCGACTTTTCTTTTCCGACGAGAAATAAAAATTTTCTAAGAAATTAAGGCTTTGCACTTCTAAGTTAAAGAAATTCAGTTATAAGAATAACGGCGATGTCCGTTACTGAAAATAAGTTGCAGAAGTCGTACAACCGACTACTGTATTAGGGTTTTCTTGCCCGATAAAATGTTCGTTCGAGAACTCAGATCGAAAAAGCGTCAGACTTTACATTCACTTATTTTACGATACGATTTAAATGTTAGAAGTCAGTTTTATTAATTTTTCCGGGAGAATTTTGGACTGCGACGTCTCGACTTTTTGAAGTTTTTCGGGAAACGAATCGTCCTTTCCGACTAAGTAAAATATTCCGGAACTAATGGTCGTATCCATTTTTGTCAATAAAGTGTCCGTCTAATAAAGTAATTGTTCATTTTTTTGTTACAGTATTAGATCCGGAAAAAAAATTAGATTTATAGTTAATATCTAGATATTTGTTAAATAGTTAAACCTCCTTACTTTACTATAAATAGCAAGTTGTCTTCCATTTTTTTTTCTTCATTTCTCCCTCCCCAAAACCGCCTCTCTCCTCTCTCTCTCACCATTGAAGAGTTCTTCAAGTTCTTCAAGCTTTTGATCTTCATAACTTGCTCGTTTGTCGATCGATTTCAATTGCGAGTTCGTATTCGATAAGGTGAGGGCTTTAGCTTCATTTCTATCGGAACAAAAAACATTCTCTTTATTTTTTGTAAATTTTGAAAGTTTTTGGAGGTGTAGGTTTTGATGTTCTAAGTTTTATTTCATGTTATTTTGATGTTAAAAGTAAGAATCCATGGTTGGAATCGAGTTAGAAACATATTAAGTATTTATAGGGAATTTTCGAAAATATTGATGAGGGTTTTGAAATTTTCTGCATATATATATGATATTTTGAATGAGCTTGAATCCTCATAAATGGCTTGTAGATTATGATTTCATGCAATAAGAGATGATTGCATTAATTGTTTGAAGATTTTCTAAAAAAATAAGAACAAGTTGGTAAGAGGCAAAAAAGTACGATTTTGATTAAGTAAGTCTTGTGTTTTTGATGATATGAATGTGTTTATGTTCATATTAAGGTGTTAGATGTTTAGTAAGAATTTAAGAGAATGAAAACAACGGAAATTTAGGCATTAAAGGCATGAAAATCGATGGAGATGAGTTTTTGAAGGTTTAGTGTGTGTTCTAGGTGTTCTTGGTCAAGAACATGAAGATTTGAAGATGAATAAAATTAAATATAAAATTAATTAATTAATTATTAATTTTTGAAAATAAAAAAAATAATAAAATAATATTAATAAAATAAAAAAGAAAATACATAAAAAAAAAGAAAAATTATAATTAGGTTAATTATGCATGATAAGATTAAGAATGGAATTTATTGAACAAGTATAAGAATATTTGTATGTAAGTAGATGGAATTAAGACTATATTAAATAAATTATAATTTCTACATGTTATAAGTTGTGTTTGATGATTGATAAGTGAAATTAGAATTATTTGAAGCATGATAGAAACTTGAATCGATAAAATCACACGTCGGAATCAAAAGTTATGAAAACAGACCCGTAGTAGGCTATTTTCAAGTATGAACTTTTGATCTATGAATATATATGCATTAAGTGAATATAGTAATGATATGCATGAGTGTAGTTGATGATGATTTCATATACGTTATGAAATAGGAATTAGAAGTTAGTTTGATTTTGAAACGAAATTGCTAAGTGTAAAGGATTAGATGAAAAGACATGAAGTGATCTAGTTTAATCGAGGAACGTGAAAGTGTTCACGTTAAATAAAGGTGTGATTTAACTGTAAATTGATGGAAATTTCGTGCACATAAAGGTTATATTGCATTGATCGAACCTAGGGAAACGTGCGTCGAGGTTTAAAACGTTTAGGGTTTGTCGGCCAGTTTTGCGACCCTTCACGGAAACGGCCATAACTCTTAGCTCGTTTAACAAAATCGAGATCCGTAAATTGGACAGTAAACTAAACATCTGTGTCTTTCTTTTGACATAAGGCAGATCCCCTGTTTCGAAAATCTGTTTTCTGTAGAGGCTCCAGACCTACTGACTTGTGCAGGAAAACGTCTAAACTCATTTTCTTAAGTTGAATTCTTTTCAACTTAATTCTTTAAGAACTTTTAAGTCGTAAAGAGTTATCGACTTCCGTTATGATGTTCTAAGTGTCAAGTAAAGAACCGAGTTAGTTCTTAAGCGATATGTGTTCGAGTCTCGTTCGTTATAGCAAAAGGGTTTAGTTAAAGTGCAAACGCCTAAAAGACTTAACCGATTTCGATTTCTTTTTCTTTAAATGTCTCGATCGATTATTAAAGTTTGAATATTTGCGATAAAAGGAGGAAGTCAGAGTTGAAGACAGGACGGAAGACAGAAGGTTAAAGTTTGTTCTATAAACGGTTAAGGTGGGCTTTCTATATACAAAAAATAAAATGAGTTTTGTTATGTTTTTGAACTGCTATAAAAGTACTTGTTTTAAAGTGATTATTAGTGCATAAAAGAATTTATTTTTGTGAGTTCTCTTATGCCATTCTGAGTTAGCCAAAAGGGTGCTTTCCAGAGTTAGTTAGCCAAAAGGGTGCTGACTAATTGATCGGACTCTGAGTTAGTCAAAAGGGACTTTCCAGGGTTAGTGTACATGGTAGCCGTTGTGTGTGGTACTCTGTTGAGGGGTAGCCAGCCACGGTGAGGAGCGTTCGCGGAGAAAAGGCTTCTTTTCCGGCGTTGAAACAGGCAAGTTGAATGTAACAACAGTCAGAAAATGCTTATGTAAGCTATGTTTATGAAAAGAAAATGTTTGGTAAGCACGGGCCTTTGAAAGAAAAACCCCGTTGTGTTACTTTGAGAATGCCTGATAAATCTATAAAAACCTATGATATGTTTTCGGCAATGTGCCCACTAAGTGCTTTTGTACTTAGCCCTGTATATGTTTTATATATGTGCAGGTTGAGTGACGATGGCGGCGGAGGTTGAGTAGAGGTTGTATATAGGAAAGAAGAATATGTTTCCGCAGCAAACTACATCATTTTATGTTGTAGAACTTTTCGGTTAAAGTTTCGTACTTTAAACCTAATCTACTCTGAACACAACTATGTCGAGCGATTCTTCGAGATCGACGCTCTTTTGTTAATAAAATCAGTTCATAGATATCATCTTGTTTATTATTATTGGTTAATGCATCTATTCAGTTAGTTATTCCCCCTTCTTCCCCGCTTCTTTAATCCAACCCCTAGTCGCACCCCGGCATTGCCGCCCCTCGGGATTTGGGGCTGTGACAGAGTGGTATCAGAGTAGTCGGTTCTGCTCTGGTCATAAGTTATTTTTCTAGTGATACCACAAAGTGGTATCAGAGCAGTCGTTTCTGCTCTGCATACGAGTTTCTTTCAAGTTAGTCCGATAGAGCATATGTTTATGCTCTACACCCAAGTCTTCTTTCAAGTAAAGTTTAGTTCGTATCACTAAACTTAAGAGTGTAGTTAACAACTCAACCTTCCGCTACGTCGACTCAACCGAAGAAGAAAAGAAAGAAAAGTTTCAAAAGTGTTGTTTGTTTTTACAGAAAGTTTATGAATAAGTATGCAAGCATGTTATGAACGATAGTGCCAAGTATGAATTTCTTGAAGTATGAGTGTTATACTTGTGACAGTTATGTGAAATTATTTGAGTTAAAAATTTCGTTGATTAAGAAGTATGATAGCATAAGAACCTAAGCTATTTCTAAGGCTTTTCCCGATTCCTTGAGAACATAGATATTTTAAGAAGCTTTGGTTCCAAATTGTTTCGAAAGACGCGATCAGAACGAGAAGGACTGAACCTATTATAGATGAATGTCATTTGCGTATAAGTGACATGAACAAAGTCTCTCTGGAGTCAACCTTGTTTTATTTATTAAAGAACCGTTAAGAGTTTTTCTTCAAGGAAACTAAGAAGTCTAAAGCTAAGAGTTGTAAAATTTCGAAAGTTTCTTTTTAAGAATGTTTGTTTGCAATTTGAGAAATTGCTAGATGATTAAGGTAGGTTAAATTCCTTATTAAGTGAATGATTGAACGGGAAAGAGGTTCCATGTGATTGAGGGACTATTATGTGGACTTGATCAACCTACATAACAAGAAACTCAGTAATATGGGTCTTATGCCGCGTGAGCCAAACCTCTTCCAGTACAGTTTATTTTGGGGACGAACTAGCGGAAGCTTGTGGATCTATAAAGCCCGGGGAAGAAGTACAAAGTGAACGCCGGTGCATAGAGGCACGGACAAGAAGCGGCTTCGATTAAGACTTCAAGGCAGAGGGGACATGAATGAACTGAAATACACCCGAAAGAGAGGGATTTTGAGAATATGTCGGTATGGGACGACATCTTCAAGGAGAGACTCTGAGATCAATTCTTTATGTGTTAGGTCTAAGTTTAATATTTATTTGTGATACCACAGAGTGGTATATTTTGGACCATTTTTTTTTAGGAGGCGTTATACGACAAGTGCGTATCTAAGACCTATAGAGCGAAGAAGGAATTAGAGGTTTAGAATCTAAAGCAAGGGAAGATGTTAGTGACTGAATACGACACAATCTTTTGTGAGTTGTCAAGATCTGCACCCGAGCAGGTGGATACAGAAGAGAAAATAGCAAAGAAGTTCCGTATAGGTCTGAAGAATGAACTTGGAGTGGCACTAGCCAGTCACGGAAGACTAAGTTACACTGAGATACTAGGGCGAGCCCTAGAAATGAAAGCAGTAGTTTCGGATAAACGAAAAATTATACCGCCCGTACCAGCACCAAACCAGACTCCGAATCAAGACCATTTCAACAATCATAACAACAATAGAATGCAAGGGCATTCATGATTAGGCAAGAGGCGTGCAATACGGGTAAAGGAAATTTGGCAGGTATTGGATGAACTTCATAATTACCCTACCATAATTTTGCTTCATATCAGAGCTTTACAATCATTTATTTCTAGTGCCTGTTGACACTATAGAAGTAAAACCAGAGCACGCTAATCATGAAATGAGAATAACCACGCCCTTAGGAGAAATTATTGTCACTTCCTTAGTTTTGCTCGAACATAGAATTTGACTTAGGATCTTTTAAGATCATAACGAACAATCTGTACGTAATGAAAATGTTCGACGTAGATATAATCCATGGGATGGATTGATTATCTATTAACTGTGCCATTCTGTATGGAGCATAGCCAAAGGAATTAGAAGAACTTAAGATACAACTACAAGAGTTGTTGGATCGTGGTTTCAGTAGACCAAACATTTTCCCCGTGGGAAGCACCAGTTTTATTTGTCAAGAAGAAGGATGGTTCTATTAGGATGTGCATAGACTATGGAGAGTTAAACAAGAGTTTGAAATGCTTCTTCGGGCAGAAAGAATTGAATACAAGGCAAAGAAGAAGGCTCGAATTAGTTAAGGATTATGATCGTGGTATCAATTACTATCCAGAAAAAAAAACTAACGTCGTAGTTGATGCGCTGAGTCGCAAGATTCCAACTAAAGTAGAGTGTCTCTCTATCGCAGAAGAACCACTCGTACGAGAAATGGAAATGATGAATTTAAAAGTACTCGATACACCTGAGACAATAACTAACTAAATAACAGCACTAGTAGCTACACCAGACTTACGAGAGAGAATTTTAAGTGAATCCGAGAGAACGATTCAAGTATTAGAAGAAATGTTAAGAACGATAGTGTTAGATCAAAGTCTAATAGTTATCAGGCTACGATAAGTATTATGCCTTACGAGGCCTTGTATGGAAGGAAGTTTAAATAACCGTTGTATCATAATGAAGTAGATGAAAGGAAGAATCTAGAACTAGATTCATTCAATGAATGATAGATATATTCTTTTCAATAGACTCGAGTCAGAATAAAAGAAGTTTAGGAAGGACGAAAGTCTTTTGTGATATGTTGATCTGACTTAAAATTTGAGAAGGGGACAAGTTTTTCCTTATGATTTTTCCTACTAGGGATATGGTAATTATTTTCATGTCAAGTATAAGCTTAGACAAAGCTTATTATGATTAGTAGATATTTTGAAAAAAATAGTTTTAAATGTGTATAGATTGGCCGTGACGCCAAGTCTATGGAATGTTTATTATGTTTGTGTATCTCATTTAAGAAAGTACGTGTTCGATTCTAAACACGTGATCCACCAGCAAGACGTTGTTCTTGATTATGATATAAGTTATGAAGAAAGACCGCAATCGATCTTGGATTGAAAAGTGCGAGAGTTAAGAAGCAAGTCAATATGATTAGTAAAGTATTATGGAGTCACCACGAGCAGGAAGAAGCTATGTGAGAACTCGAAGAAAAGATGATTGAGAGATACCCTGAATTTTTCGAAGGAGATAAGTAAATTTCGAGACGAAATTTTTCGTAAGAGGGGTAGAATGTAATACCCGGCTTTTCTTTTCCGACGAGAAATAAAAATTTTCTAAGAAATTAAGGCTTTGCACTTCTAAGTTAAAGAAATTCAGTTATAAGAATAACGGCGAAGTCCGTTACTGAAAATAAGTTGCAGAAGTCGTACAACCGACTACTGTATTAGGGTTTTCGCGCCCGATAAAATGTTCGTTCGAGAACACAGATCGAAAAAGCATCCGACTTTACATTCACTGATTTTACGATACGAGTTTAATGTTGGAAGTCAGTTTTATTTATTTTTCCGTGCGAATTTTGGACTGCGACGTCTCGACTTTTTGAAGTTTTTCGAGAAACGAATCGTCCTTTCCGACTAAGTAAAATATTCCGGAACTAATGGTCGTATCCATTTTTGTCAATAATGTGTCCGTCTAATAAAGTAATTGTTCGTTTTTTGTTACAATATTAGATCCGAAAAAAAATATTAGATTTATAGTTAATATCTAGATATTTGTTAAATAGTTAAACCTCCTTACTTTACTATAAATAGCAAGTTGTCTTCTATTTTTTTTTCTTCATTTCTCCCTCTCCAAAACCGCCTCTCTCCCTCTCTCTCTCACCATTAAAGAGTTCTTCAAGTTCTTCAAGCTTTCGATCTTCGTAACTTGCTCGTTTGTCGATCGATTTCAATTCCGAGTTCGTATTCGATAAGGTGAGGTCTTTAGCTTCATTTCTATCCGAACAAAAATCATTCTCTTTATTTTTGGTAAATTTCGAAAGTTTTTGGAGGTGTAGGTTTTGATGTTCTAAGTTTTATTTCATGTTATTTTGATGTTAGAAGTAAGAATCCATGGTTGGAATCGAGTTAGAAACATGTTAAGTATTTATAGGGAATTTTCGAAAATATTGATGAGGGTTTCGAAATTTTCTGCATATATATGATATTTTGAATGAGCTTGAATCCTCATAAATGGCTTGTAGATTATGATTTCATGCAATAAGAGATGATTGCATGAATTGTTTGAGGATTTTCTAAAAAAATAAGAACAAGTTGGTAAGAGGCAAAAAAGTACGATTTTGATTAAGTAAGTCTTGTGTTTTTGATGATATGAATGTGTTTATGTTGATATTAAGGTGTTAGATGTTTAGTAAGAATTTAAGAGAATGAAAACAATGAAAATTTAGGCATTAAAGGCATGAAAATCGATGGAGATGAGTTCTTGAAGGTTTAGTGTGTGTTCTAGGTGTTCTTGGTCAAGAACATGAAGATTTGAAGATGAATAAAATTAAATATAAAATAAATTAATTAATTATTTAATTAATTCATTATTAATTTTCGAAAATAAAAAAAATAAAAAAATAAAATAATATTAATAAAAAAAAGAAAAAGAAAATATATAAAAAAAAGAAAAATTATAATTAGGTTAATTATGCATAATAAGATTAAGAATGGAATTCATTGAACAAGTATAAGAATATTTGTATGTAAGTAGATGGAATTAAGACTATATTAAATAAATTATGATTTCTACATGTTATAAGTTGTGTTTGATGATTGATAAGTGAAATTAGAATTATTTGAAGCATGATAGAAACTTGAATCGATAAAACCACACGTCGGAATCAAAAGTTATGAAAACGGACCCGTAGTAGGCTATTTTCAAGTATGAACTTTTGATCTATGAATATATATGCATAAAGTGAATATAGTAATGATATGCATGAGTGTAGTTGATGATGATTTCATATAAGTTATGAAATAGGAATTAGAAGTTGGTTTGATTTTGAAACGAAATTGCTAAGTGTTCGGAAATTTATTAAAGTTTTGATTGATTCCAAAACCAACTGACCCCAACCGAGTAGATGTTGCCAAATCCTAATGTTAGCTTTTAGGCTTGCTGTTTGAGCATTGTTAATATTTTATCTTTACAGGACTCCAGCTGAAGAAGGCAACAAGGCTTCACTCGGATAGAACATCAGTTGTAAGAAAGACAACTGAGCGTTCAAAGGAGAAGTTGTAAGAGAACATCAGATGGAAGAAAGTCATCTGAGCGTTCGAGCCAACTGAGCGTTCAAGATTCAGAACATCAGAAAGACAACTGAGCGTTCAAGAGATAGAACATTAGTTGCAGGACTCGAACTGATAAGATCAACAAGATGAAGTTCAAAGCAGCTGAGAGTTCAACTGTTCCTACTCAGACAGAACATCAGCTGAAGACCAATCAGATGAAGATCAAATGACTCAACCGACTAACCAAAGTTGAGAGTCAAAGGTTGAAATTTGAATTTCAAATAAGGAAGTCACGTGAAGGTTTGACTCTCTGTCATTACCTCATTTGGCCCAACACAAGGCTGTCTCAGATGGAAAGCAGAAGCACACAAGTTGCCAAATCCGGAAAGTCTGCAGAGATGAGAGACAAGCCATCGCTTTCAAAGAACAGAGATCAACGGCTCATCCAACGGCTAGTTGATTCTCTCCGCCTATAAATAGAGGCCTTCATTCATTCACCAAGACTTACGAGACAAACAAGTGCAAGAAGAGATTAAAGAGCGAGAGAAAGAACGAAAAACTGCACTCAAGCAAAACTGATGTTATCCTCTAAGAACATCACTCGTTGAGAGTTCTAGAGTGTTAGATTCTGTCTTGGTGTTTTTCGATCCAACCTTGAGAACATCACTAGTTGAGAGTTCATAGAGTGTTAGATCCTAGCTCACTTTCTTGTTCGAGCTAGTAGTTGGAAAACCTACACACACACACACCCCTAAAAAGGTTGTTAGGACCCTACTCTTCCCGGAATTGAGTAGATAGGTTGATAAGTACCCGTAAACTTATCTGTAAGGTTGATAAGTACCCGTAAACTTATCTTAACGGTTGCAAAGCCCGCGTAAGCTTTGTAGTTTTTGTCCAGAAGAACTTAGACTGAGTTGTGTGGACTCACAACTCCCCGTGGACGTAGGTGTTCTCTCCGAACCACGTAAATCTTTGTGTGTTGTGTTTATTATTCAGTAAACTTATTGCATATTCAACTGACCGACTAACCAGCACTCAAACTGCACTTTTACATTCTCAACTGACTTGGTTATTGACCAACCTTGCATTGAGGCGTGAGTTATATTTATACGAGTTGTTATTTTCCACCACATTCCGCACAACACTTTATTTCCAGCTGAGTATCTTTACTCAGTTGAGATTCCAGCTGAGTCGTATTACTCGGTTGTGACAATTTTCAGGGGGTTGTTTTTAAAAGTCTCTACTGGTGTATTCCCCCCCCATACGCCAGAACTCATATCGGGACCATCAAGTGATATCAGAGCAGTGGTTCAAAAGACTGCTGACTCTGTTTCACGAGGTGTGAATTCGAGGTGTTTTCTTCAGTGGTCAACTGAACAGATCTTTTTCACGCTAGTGCATATCTGCTTGCATTTGTTGTCTTTTGTTTGTGTGTGCGGATGGATGTTAAAGACAAGATCGTGGTCATGTTCTCGGTTGTGAACTATACATCCTGGAGAACTCGGATGAAGAAGATTCTATTGTCAAAGCATCATAGAATGCAACAAGTACTTACATCTGGACCGATCATCATCAGAGAAAAGTCACTCGCACTCCTACAAATCCCAATGATGGGGATACAACTGAGGAGTTAGTTGAGAAGAAGCCAGAAGACTTCACTCCAGAGGAAGCTAAAGTGAGCCAGCTGGACATCTGGGCTCAGAGCACTATCATGTCAACAGTTGGACAAGACTATCTTCATTGGATAGAAGAGTGCGACACCGCTAAGGAGATGTGGGATATTTTGGCATCTCTTAGCGAAGGGAGTGACGAAACCAAGGAGAACAAATTCTCCCATGCATGTCAAGACTTCGACAGCTTCTGTCTACGAGCTGACGAAACCATTGATCAGCTGGAACTTCGGTTCATGGATATCATCCGAAGGATTCAGTCCATCCGACGAGGGAAATATACTTTGAGGGAGATCAACCTCAAAGTATTACACGCTCTACCAGCTGAGTGGGACACCTTCACCAATATCCATGAGAGCCGAGCTGATCTTGGAGAGATGGGAACAGAAAGATTGTTCTCAATCCTAAAAGGAAATGAGTACAAGGTGAACCGACGAAGGTCAACTCAGTCCTCGGTTCAGACGAGTCGACATGAGGATGTTGGTTCAGCCACAAAAATAGTAGCACTCCGAGCTGACTACTCCAAGCCGCGAACATCAAGGCCAACACGATCTGCGGACACAGCTACGAAGGAGCCAAGCAGAGAAGAGCTGCAACAGAATATAGCCGCCCTGTCAAAGAAGCTAGCTGACATGGATACTCGGTTCGGAAAATACAAACGGTTCTATAAATCCAACCGAACTCGAGAGAACTCAAAGCCTGTGACCAACCGTTGCTTTGAATGCGGCGAAGAGGGACATTTCAAAGCTGATTGTCCAGACCTTTCAAAGAAAGAAAGAGAAGCGTTGAGGGCCAAGCATAGTGGAAAGAACAAGGCCATGGTTGCAGAAGAAGCAGCTGATGACATGGACATCTTCACCGACACTGAAGATGAGGATGAGCTGACTTCCACCAACAACGTTATCGGTCAGGATCAATGTCTCATGGCATTTGGAACCGACCAGGACGATGCTGAGGTACATTCTAGTCCTGCTAATTTAAATTTTTCCAATATCTCTAACATGCAGGAAACACTAGATGAAGAGTTGGAACCCTCCTGGGGCGACTTTCAAGAACTCAGTGAGGAACTGTATCAGCAATCAGTTGAGTTTAAGAGTCTTCAAGAACAGTTCGCCAGACTTGAAGAATCCTTAACCGAAAAGGATGATCTGATTAAAAGTCAAACCGAAGAGATTGATGTTCTCAAAAGTCAACTGAATGTGGCCAACCGAACTAATGCTCCAACCGATGAGGAGTTGAAGAAGCAGATCCAGGAGCAGCATGATCAGTTGAACAAGCAAGAGGCTCAGATCGACCAGCTGATGAAGAAGTCAGATGCATAGACCGAGCATATAGCTGTTCTCCTCAAGGAGTTACAAACTGAGAAGGACAACCTGATAAAGCTATATCAATCATCCAAAATCATCGAGAATCTCATCAGTTATCAAAGATAGATGGATGACGTGTCTGGACTTGGTTACAACATGGTCAAGGACTCTGGAATTCCACCGCAACCTTTGTCAAGGCTGTGGATGTGACAGTTGCCAAACCTGACGCAGTTGAGTCTGCTACTCCCCAAATTAATCCAACCTCCACTTCTCAGCAAGCTCAACCAACCAAGGGAACCTCAACTGAGAAAGGAAAATGAGCGATGGATGGAGAACTGAACATTCCATCGGTTGGGACATCAACCGAGGGGGAATGTTCCAAAAGTCAGAAGAAGAACCAGAGGCGTCGGAGATACAATCAGAACCGACTTCAGAACCGACCTCTGAACCGAACTTAGAGCCAACCTCAGAAAGGACGGAATCAACAGAACTGACAAGGATTCAGCCATCAGAATCAACATCGGTTCCATCCATAGATCAACTAGAGGTTCCAACCGAGTCAACCGATGAGGAATAGTTCGAACAACTACAGATATTCATGCCAGAACATGAACCAACAACAGGGCATGAACAACTATCATCGACAGTCAGGAAGATGGAATCAAACTCAGTCACAGAGATTCCAAAATGGCGTCCGACCTCATCGACAAAACTAATAGGATAAAAAGCGCCATCAAAACAGAGGGAAAACCTCTCCTCCTAAAGCTCACAATGGGAGAAATCCATCTCCTCCCAAGAAACAGAACATCACTACTAACAACAAGCCTAAGGATAACCGAGGTGTTGTTATAGTTGATGATGAAGGAAAAGTGATTTGGAATGATAAATCTATCCGAGTATACAGGGAAAAAACGACTCCCAGTTCAAGGGGGAACTGGTTCTAACCCTCCAGGACCCAACTAAAATTGGGGACCTAAGCGTGTTTCTCTGTGCAGGAATAGGAGAAACAGCTGAGGAAGAATAAAGCATCACGAACCATGTGGGTTATGGATAGTGGATGTTCGAAACACATGACAAATCTGAAGGATTTGCTTGGGAGTTTCGTGGAAAAAGAAGGACCATCGGTTACCTTTGGTGACAACTCAAAAGGTCACACCAGAGGCTACGGTACCCTTGAAACTAATCACGTGTCTATTTTAAATGTTTCATATGTTGATGGATTGAAGCATAACTTGCTCTCCATCAGCCAATTCTGTGATAATGGTTTCTGTGTCAAGTTTGATGCACAGGGCTACAGAGTTAAAAATGTCGGAACAAAGCATGTCATATTGTTGGGAAATCGATCGCCAACCGGGAATGTCTACTATGCTGACTGGAATAGTAGTCCTCCTGACACCTGTCTGTTATCAAAGAGCAGTTCGGATGTGAGCTGGCTGTAGCACAAAAGGCTCAACCATCTGAACTTCAAGACTATGAAGCGACTTGCAAGACAGGAACATGCAAAGGGCATTCCAAACCGAGTGTTTTCAACAGCACATATCTGCAGTGCATGTCAGTTGGGAAAGCTCACTAGATCCTCCTTTCGGTTGAAAACAACTCCCTCAACCTACCGAGTATTACAGCTGATCCATATGGATCTCTTCGGGCCAGTTACACCAAAAAGCATGAATGGTAACGAGTATACCCTTGTTGTTACTGACGATTTCTCTAGGTATACGTGGATCATTTTCATGCGTCATAAGAATGAAACCCGAGATGAGCTACCCAAGCTGATGGATCGGATATCGAACCAACAAGAGATGAAAATTATTTCCATCCGATCAGATCGCGGAACCGAGTTCCTAAATGAAACCATCATCGAGTACTGCGAGAAGCATGGAATTACTCATCAAACATCGGTTGCGTGTACTCCACAACAGAATGGAGTAGCTGAGCGAAGGAACCGAACACTGAAAGATGCAGCTACATCCATGTTGACAAGCTCACCTCTGCCAAAGAGATTTTGGGCTGAGGCAATCAACACAGCCTGCTACACCCAGAACCAGTCTCTTCTAACCAAGCGGTTGGGAAAGACTCCTTATGAGCTATGGAGACGCAGGAAGCCAGATATTTCTTATTTTCGCGTTTTTGGTTCTAATTGTTATATTCACAACAATGGGAAGACTCAATTGAAAACTTTTGATGCCAAGGCTTCGAAGGGCATATTTCTCGGATATGCCGCTCGGATCAAGGCTTATAGAGTTTTCAACAACAGCTCTCGTGTTATGGAGATAACACCTCATGAATCTACTTTTGAGTGCAGGGAACAGGCTAAAGGACAACAAGCTGATCCACATGTTCCACCAGTTCTCACCAGATCGCTGATTCTAAGGCAGAAGAATCTAGCTGAACCATTGGTATGGGCAACTGAGGAAGATGATCCATGTTCCTCTGAATATGAATGCGAGGATCCCAGCTCATCTCAAGGGGGAACTCCAGCTGATGTCACTCCAACTGCATCAGCATCCGAAGCCCAACCAAGCTCAGTTCAAAATATTGTCAATATTGAGGATCCAGACTCAACAGTTGATCAATCACCAGTTTTGAAGATTCCAGCATCTCCCACTGCTCAGGATTCATCATCAGTTAAAATCCTGGAACAACCACTGTTGGAAGAAGAAGGAAGACGCAACAAGAGATGGTATGAAGATCATTTCAAGGACAACATCATTGGAGATCCAACCGAAGGTGTGCGTACTAGGAGCAGAGTTGCAAATCCAGACTCAGCTGAGGAAGATTCCAACACTTACGCTCAATATGCTGAGGAGTTGGCAGTTCTTGAGGAGTTCGAGCAAGCAGGAGATGTTGCCATGATTTCTTGTTTCGTAGCTGATGTGCCAGAACCGAAGAATGTTGTGGAAGCTCTCAACTGTGTTCACTGGACAACAACTATGCAAGAAGAACTGAATGAATTTCTACGCAACTGTGTATGGGAGTTGGTAGAAAGACCAAATGGTGTCAAAGTTATTGGATTAAAATGGATTTTTAAGAACAAGAGAGACACCATTGGATTCATCGTGAGGAACAAGGCAAGGTTGGTAGCTCAGGGATATTGCCAACAAGAAGGAATCGATTTTGAGGACTCCTTCGCGCCGGTTGCAAGGTTGGAAGCCATCCGAATCTTTCTAGCCTATGCAGCATTTCACAAATTCAAGGTCTATCAGATGGATGTGAAGTGTGCCTTCCTCAACGGTGATATCAAGGAAGATGTATATGTTGAACAGCCTCCCGGTTTTGAGACTGGAGATGGAAGAGTGTATAAGTTGAAGAAAGCTATCTATGGCTTGAAGCAAGCACCTAGGGCTTGGTATGACACTCTATGTGGTTTTCTTCTGAACTCGGGGTTCAAACGAGGGTTAGTTGACAAAACACTGTTCACGATAAAAGTTGGAGAAGATATACTTGTTGTGCAAATCTATGTTGACGACATCATATTCGGTTCCAAGTCGGAGGAGCTGTGTGAGAAATTCTCAACTCTCATAAAGGAGAAATTCGAGATGTCGATGATGGGCGAGATGAATTATTTTCTTGGGCTACAGGTGAAGCAGTCATCAAAAGGAATTTTTATCAATCAGTCCAAATATATAAAGGAGCTCATCACAAAGTTCGGTTTGCAGACAAGTAAAACCACAAGGATCCCGATGAATACTAACTGGAAGATTGAACCCGGATCTGAGGGAAAAATCGTGGATGCCAGTAAGTATAGAGGGATCATCGGTTCTTTGCTATATCTAACCGCCAGTCGGCCAGACATTTCTTACGCGGTTGGAGTGTGTGCTCGGTTCCAAGTTCAACCGAGGGAAGCACACATGTTGGCAGCAAAGAACATCATCAAGTATTTGAAGGGTACAGTTAATGTTGGGTTGTGGTATCCAACCGACAATAATATTCAACTGTCCGGATACTCAGATGCGGATCTAGCCGGAGATCGGTTGGACAGGAAGTCCACATCTGGACATTGTCAGTTCATGGGAAGCAAGCTAGTTTCATGGTTTTCCAAGAAACAAGCATGTGTTGCCACTTCTACAACCGAGTCAGAGTACATGGCTGCATGTAGTTGTTGCATGCAAGTGTTGTGGCTCAAGCAACAGCTGAGAGATTATGAAGTTGCAACTGGACAGGTTTCTATTCATTGTGATAGCTCAAGCGCCATTGCTATCTCTTTGAATCCTGTTCACCATTCTCCGACAAAGCATATTGACATCCGACATCATTTTATCCGAGATTATATTGAGAAGAAGGACGTATCCATGGAAAAAATTCCAACTGAGATTCAGAGAGCTGATATCTTCACCAAACCTCTAGCCGAAGCGCGGTTCAAGATGTTATGTGATCTACTTGGATTGTTGGATCCATCAGATGAGGAACCAGCTGAGGTGAAGAGATAGATATCCATCTGAGGGGGAAGCTCAGATGAAGGGGGAATTTCAGATGTCGATAGCCAACCGAGGACATCAGACGTCAGTTGAACAGACGAACTCGAATCAGCTGATGGTATGCCGCAACATTGGAACACAGCTGATTCCGACATCAGCTGGCAGGTGAACACAGCTGATTCCGACATTAGCTGGCAGGTGAACACAGCTGATTCCAACATCAGCTGGCAGGTAACATTTATGGCTGAAGGTGTTTTTGTCTTAAATGAGATTGTTTGAAATAAATTCAAACATTCCTCAGCATGTCAGTTAGACTAAAATAGCCATCATAGCGCATTTAATGTAAAGTATGGGTGAACATCGATAGCCTACTTTATAGTGCGACTGGACTGACATGAAAAACAGTTCAGCTTCTCACGCGCTGGTTGGAACTCGGATTATGACGTCAAGTCAAAGCTAGTCAACAGTCGCGAGATCTCAGCCGTTGATGGATTCGCGCCATTCAACCCTAGCCGTCGATTTCACCCGAGCCACTAACCTATAAAAGGCGGAAAATCAGGAAGTGATCTCTTACCTTCTACATTTGTGTTTATCTGCAGTAACTGTTCATCATCGTCTCTAATTTTGTCTCACTATTTTCTGCAAACTCTTATTTCCTTCTCTCTTATATAAACCTCTCTGCATTATTAAATGGCACCAAAAGGAAAGAAGATGGCATCCTCTGGACCTTCCCTAGTCCCTACATCATACGACGAGTCCTTCGACATGCTGCTCTCCAAGATCCACTTTGAGCAGATTCTTTCTGAAGATGAACTAGAATCGCCAGTATTGTCTCCTCTCGCCGAAACTCTCAGGAAGAACGGCCTCCTGGACTGGGCGACGCTCTTCCCGTCCCATCTTCTCAGGCGTCAAGTCAGAGAATTCTACATGAACTTGCAGTCTTCCATCGACAGCCGAGACGGGGTCATCACAGAAGTTTCTTGCCGTCAACACGACGTTCCAGCCAGAACGATTCGCCGGGTCACCGTCCCCATTGCAGTCTCCCACATTCTACGCCAAATCATTCCACCAAACCAGACAGCCACAGACACCATTGAGAATATAACCGACACGAAAGCCGATGAGTTTCTGGAGAGTGCTCTCATCACTCCAAAAAAACTGAGGAGCAATATGCAGCGAACCAAGTTGAAGCCAGAACATCGACTCCTGTTCGATGTTGTATCCAAGGTTGTGTTCGGTTACAGCGGAGCCTTCGGAGACATCAGCCGACCGAAGCTCAAGGAATTGATTGCTTTAGAGCACAAACACAAACACAACGTCGACTGGTTCAAGTATTTCGAACACCAGCTGACTCTGGATAGGCAAAAGATCTCCGAATCCACATCTGAGTCTGGAGAGAAGTTGTTGAGTGTCAAGGGAACTCTCAACTTCGATTGCAAAATTTCTGCCCTGATCCTGTTCGCCACTAAGGATCAGAACATGGTCTGGGAAGACTGTGAGGAGACCCCTGTCAAGAGACAGATGCTCTTCCCAACCGCCAAGAAGGCTCAGGATGTGGTTAGGAGTGTTTATACTCCCAAGGAGAAGAGGGAAGCTGTGAAGACAGCTGAAGAAAAAGACACAGCTGAGGAGCTGCCCTCAGCTGCCGCCCGCAAATCAATATCAACAGCTGTACGCCGACAACGAGCTGAGTCGGAGAAGGAGAAAGCTGAAGAGCCAGCCAAGAAGAAGATGAGGGTGCGCATCAAGAAGAAGTCGGTTGCCGTGCCAGCTGAGGATGTGCCAGCTGAGGACACACCAGTTGAAGAGACACCAACTGAGGAGCCATCTGAGTCGAGTCACTCAGTTGACGCGACTGCCTTCGAGGTTGTTCCTCACAGAGACGTGATGGAAGGGATGAAAACTGAACCAGCTGATGAGCCAACCATCTTCTCGGATGCGTCTTCCTCATCTGAGGAAACTGAAGACATTCCAACCTCCCCCATGGCAGGAGCTGATGCCGTACCGCCCGAGCAGATTATCCCAACCGACGCATATCCAAATATTCCGAGCTCTTCGCTCGATGCCAACATTGGGATCATCTCTTCGGCCAATGTTGATGAACCTGTTGATACCAACCTCCCCACTCAATCAGAAATTCCGAGCTCCCAGCTCGATGCCAACGTTGAGACCACCTCTTTGGCCAACGTTGAAGAAACCATTGAACCGATGCCATATAAAAATCTCTCTCCCTTCCCAATCGATGACGAAGCTGATCGTCAGGCCGTCGCGTTGGAGCATGAAGGCAAGGTGGCCTACTGCTTCCAGAAGCTGATCGGGATGTTCCCTGAAGCGCGCGACATGCCGATTTTTGCTACGCTTGGAACCGAGCTGCTGTATCAGTTCAACCTAATCTTCAGTCACTGGTATGTGAAGGAAGATACCATAAGGGTACACAGCTGGAACCAGCTGAAGGCACACGAGTCACGCATCAGAGATTACTTCAACTATACCAATTTGGAGGTTGCCTACAACAATAAGGTTGCGCTGCTGACGCGTTGTCTGGACATCAGCAAGGCTGAAGGTCGAGACACAAGGGAGACAGCTGGACAAGACTGTGTTGCCTTCCTGGACAACATGCTAATCAAGTCAGCTGAGTTCATTGATGACCTGGACGCAGCCGCCGCAGCCGCCAAGAAGGAAGAAGAAGAGCTTCAACTGTACCTGGCCAACCGTCAAGCCATGGTTACTGTTGACCAGCCAGCTCTAATTGAACAACGAGCTCCAGCTGATCAGCCGGCACCCTCAACTGAAGAAATTTGCGAGTTGATCGCTGAGAGGGTAAACCAACTGAGGAAGGAGATGCTTGCCAACTTCCAGCACAATAAAGAAGATCAGCTGAGGATGTTGGAAGCACAGGAAGAAAAGCAGAAGAAGCTGCAAGAGGAAAATGTTTCACTGAAGATAAAGCTGGACGAATTCTCAACATCCACCAGCCAAGACATCAATGCACTAAGGACAACCATTCATGGAATCAAATCCGATCTGAACGTGTTCAAGTCCTTATCTGATTCCAACCTTGCCAAATCTCAACAGACTCAAGACCAAGAATGGGAGTCTCGATTCGAGTCACGATGGGCTGAGTTCGTTGCTTTCCAAACCGAGGTCAATGAAACATTCGCTGGACTGAGGAAAGCCGAGCAAGAGCGCCTTGACTTTGAACTGTTGAAGAAGGTTGAAGTAGAATGCACGGTCGATGAACTCTTCAACCGCATCCAACAAGCTGAACAACAACTCACCTCTCTGGATGGCTCAGTCGCAAGCCTTGTTGCTGATGCCAAAAAGGGGGAAGAGAAGTTGCAGGGGGAAGTTGAGATGCAGGGGGAAGATGAGACCCAGGCTGAGGAAGAGATTCCAGCTGAAAAATCTCAGCTGAAGATCCAGCCGAAGAAGACCCAGAAGAAGAAGTCCACTCCTAAGCCAACCGACATCGGCGGAGCTGAAATGGCAAAAGACTTGGAGCAGGCCGAGAAGTATGGAGTTTCTTACAATTCCATAGCTGAGATAGCAGCCGAGCTTGATGCGGAACTCGACGGTATTACAACCGAAGAGTGCATTGCTGCTGCCAAAGCTATGGATGTTCCTGAGAAAGACTATATGAATCCTAGCTGGATCAAGAAGTTTGCTGCCAGCCAAGCTAGAAGAGTCAACCAATTTGAAGAAGAGCTGACCAAGATCACCAACAACCTGGACAGGAACATTGTATCCCGCAGCCGTCGCCGAATTGAAAAACATCAAGTTAAGGCTGAAGCTCGGTTGAAGCAACAGAGGCTGCCAGGAAAGGTTAAGCTGCAAAGTCGGTTCAGGCACGTGGACAAGTGGATGCCAGTTGAGTGGAATGAAGACTGAGAGTCGTTCAAGCAAGAGTTCGTGAATGACTTCTATTACAGAAAAGTCTTCACAACTGAGGATCCAAGGAAAGCATTCAAGAAAGCCCTGACCGAGCTTCACTCTGGGGATCCGGGCATGTTCAGCCAGTTCAGGCGAGCTATGATAGATGTAAAACTGGATATGAACACAGTTCCGGTCCCTGAAAAAGTCACATATCAGCCTCCATTCCTCCCGGACTCAAGAAACCCCAACCGAACGAAGATAGCAGCTGAAGCAAGACAAGTTTGCCGAGAGCACGGGGTTGACATTTCAAAGGAGTCTGAGGCTAAACGAGAAATTTTTGTTAGAATGTTTAGCAAGTATGGGCTAAAGTATTAGCTCAGTTAGTTTTTGAGAAACTGATGTAATTTTTGATCTTTTGTGCTTATTTTGTAACCATCAGTTGTAATGAAAACTTTCATCAGTTATCCGATTCAACTTGACGTACAATATCTCGTTGTCCAAGCTCTGAATCGCAAAGTTATTTCAATACCATGTTATAACTGTACTAACCCTTTGATGTTTTAATCTTATAGACTGTCTAGAATTTCAGCTGAGATTTTAGATAGGTCAGTAGGATTTAGATCAGTTTGATCTGTAAGGGTTTTATAAGGGTTTTGGCATCATCAAAAAGGGGGAAATTGTTGGGAAATTTATTAAAGTTTTGATTGATTCCAAAACAAACTGACCCCAACCGAGTAGATGTTGCCAGATCCTAATGTTAGCTTTTAGGCTCGCTGTTTGAGCATTGTTAAGATTTTATCTTTACAGGACTCCAGCTGAAGAAGGCAACAAGGCTTCACTCGGATAGAACATCAGTTGTAAGAAAGACAACTGAGCGTTCAAAAAATAGAACATCAGTTGTAAGAAAGACAACTGAGCGTTCGAAGGAGAAGTTGTAAGACAACATCAGATGGAAGAAAGTCATCTGAGCGTTCGAGCCAACTGAGCGTTCAAGATTCAGAACATCAGAAAGACAACTGAGCGTTCAAGAGATAGAACATCAGTTGCAGGACTCGAACTGATAAGATCAACAAGATGAAGTTCAAAGCAGCTAAGAGTTCAACTGTTCCTACTCAGACAGAACATCAACTGAAGACCAATCAGATAAAGATCAAACGACTCAACCGACTAACCAAAGTTGAGAGTCAAAGGTTGAAATTTGAATTTCAAATAAGGAAGTCACGTGAAGGTTTGAATCTCAGTCATTACCTCATTTGGCCCAACACAAGGCTGTCTCAGATAGAAAGCAGAAGCACACAGTTGCCAAATCCGGAAAGTCTGCAGAGATGAGAGACAAGCCATCGCTTTCACATAACAGAGATCAACATCTCATCCAACGGCTAGTTGATTCTCTCCGCCTATAAATAGAGGCCTTCATTCATTCACCAAGACTTACGAGACAGACAAGTGCAAGAAGAGCTTAAAAAGCGAGAGAAAGAACGAAAAATTGCACTCAAGCAAAACTGCTGTTATCCTCTAAGAACATCACTCGTTGAGAGTTCTAGAGTGTTAGATTATGTCTTGATGTTTTTCGATCCAACCTTGATAACATCACTAGTTGAGAGTTCATAGAGTGTTAGATCCTAGCTCACTTTCTTGTTCGAGCTAGTAGTTGGAAAACCTACACACACACACCCCCCTAAAAAGGTGTTTAGGACCCTACTCTTCTCGGAATTGAGTAGATAGGTTGATAACTACCCGTAAACTTATCTGTAAGGTTGATAAGTACCCGTAAACTTATCTTAACGGTTGCAAAGCCCGCGTAAGCTTTATGGTTTTTGTCCAGAAGAACTTGGACTGAGTTGTGTGGACTCACAACTCCCCGTGGACGTAGGAGTTCTCTCTGAACCACGTAAATCTTTGTGTGTTGTGTTTATTATTCAGTCAACTTATTGCATATTCAACTGACCAACTAACCAGCACTCAAACTGCACTTTTAAATTCTCAACTGACTTGGTTATTGACCAACCTTGCATTGAAGCGTGAGTTATATTTATACGAGTTGTTATTTTCCACCACATTCCGCACAGCACTTCACTTCCAGCCGAGTATCTTTACTCAGTTGAGATTCCAGCTGAGTCGTATTACTCGGTTGTGACAATTTTTAGCGGTTTGTTTTTAAAAGTCTTTACTGGTGTATTCCCCCCCCCCATACACCAGAACTCGTATCTGGACCATCACTAAGTGTAAAAGATTAGATGAAAAGACAAGAAGTGATCGTCGTAGTTTAATCGAGGAACGTGAAAGTGTTCACGTTAAATAAAGGTGTGACTTAACTGTAAATTGATGGAAATTTCGTGCACATAAAGGTTGTATAGCATTGATCCAAGCTAGGGAAACGTGCATCGAGGTTTAAAACGTTTAGGGTTTGTCGGCCAGTTTTGTGACCCTTCATGGAAACGGCCATAACTCTTAGCTCGTTTAACAAAATCGAGATCCGTAAATTGGACAGTAAACTAGACATCCGTGTCTTTCTTTTGACATAAGGCACATCCCCTGTTTCGAAATGCTTTTTTCTGTAGAGGCTCCAGACCTACTGACTTGTGCAGGAAAAAGTCTAAACTCATTTTCTTAAGTTGAATTCTTTTCAACTTAATTCTTTTATAACTTTTGAGTCGTTAAGAGTTATCGACTTCCGTTATGATGTTCTAAGTGTCAAGTAAAGAACCGAGTTAGTTCTTAAGCGAGATGTGCTCGAGTCTCGTTCATTATAGCAAAAGGGTTTAGTTAAAGTGCAAACGCCTAAAAGACTTAACCGATTTCGATTTCTTTTTCTTTAAATGCCTCGATCGATTATTAAAGTTTGAATATTTGCGATAAAAGGAGGAAGTTGGAGTTGAAGACAGGATGGAAGACAGAAGGTTAAAGTTTGTTCTGTAAACGGTTAGGGTGGGCTTTCTATATACAAAAAATAAAATGAGTTTTGTTATGTTTTTGAACTGCTATAAAAGTACTTGTTTTAAAGTGATTATTAGTGCATAAAAGAATTTATTTTTGTGAGTTCTCTTGTGCCATTCTGAGTTAGCCAAAAGGGTGCTGACTAATTGATCGGACTCTGAGTTAGTCAAAAGGGACTTTCTAGGGTTAGTGTACATGGTAGCCATTGTGTGTGGTACTCTGTTGAGGGGTAGCCAGCCACGGTGAGGAGCGTTCGCGGAAGAAGAAAATGCTTCTTCCCCGGCGTTGAAACGGGCAAGTTGAATGTAACAACAGTCAGAAAATGCTTACATAAGCTATGTTTATGAAAAGAAAATGTTTAGTAAGCACGGGCCTTTGAAAGAAAAACCCCGTTGTGTTACTTTGAGAATGCCTGATAAATCTATAAAAAACTATGATATGTTTTTGGCAATGTGCCCACTAAGTGCTTTTATACTTAGCCCTGTATATGTTTTATAAATGTGCAGGTTGGGTGACGATGGCGGCAGAGGTTGAGTAGAGGTTGTATATAGGAAAGAAGAATATGTTTCCGCAGCAAACTACATCATTTTATGTTGTAGAACTTTTCGGTTAAAGTTTCGTACTTTAAACCTAATCTACTCTGAACACAACTATGTCGAGCAATTCTTTGAGATCGACTCTCTTTTGTTAATAAAATCAGTTCATAGATATCATCTTGTTTATTATTATTGGTTAATGCATCTATTCAGTTAGTTATTCTCCCTTCTTCCCCGCTTCTTTAATCCAACCCCTAGTCGCACCCCGGCTTTGCCGTCCCTCGGGATTTGGGGCTGTGACAGAGTGGTATCAGAGCAGTCGGTTCTGCTCTGGTCATAAGTTAGTTTTCTAGTGATACCAAAAAGTGGTATCAGAGCAATCGTTTCTGCTCTACATACGAGTTTCTTTCAAGTTAGTCCGATTGAGCATTTGTTTATACTCTACACCCAAGTCTTCTTTCAAGTAAAGTTTAGTTCGTATCACTAAACTTAAGAGTGTAGTTAACGAAGAAAGAAAAGTTTCAGAAGTGTTGTTTCTTTTTACAGAAAGTTTATGAATAAGTATGCAAGCATGTTATGAACGATAGTGCCAAGTATGAATTTCTTGAAGTATGAGTGTTATACTTGTGACAGTTATGTGAAATTATTTGAGTTAAAAATTTCGTTGATTGAGAAGTATGATAGCATAAGAACCTAAGCTATTTCTAAGGCTTTTCCTGATTCCTTGAGAACATAGACGTTTTAAGAAGCTTTGGTTCCAAATTGTTTCGAAAGACGCGATCAGAACGAGAAGGACGGAACCTATTATAGATGAATGTCATTTGCATATAAGTGACATGAACAAAGTCTCTCTGAAGTCAACCTTGTTTTATTTATTAAAGAACCGTTAAGAGTTTTTCTTCAAGGAAACTAAGAAGTCTAAAGCTAAGAGTTGTAAAATTTCGAAAGTCTCTTTTTAAGAATGTTTGTTTGCAATTTGAGAAATTGCTAGATGACTAAGGTAGGTTAAATTCCTTATTAAGTGAATGATTGAACGGGACAGAGGTTCCATGTGATTGAGGGACTATTATGTGGACTTGATCAACCCACATAACAAGAAACTCAGTATTATGGGTCTTATGCCCCTTGAGCCAAACCTCTTCCAGTACAGTGTATTTTGGGGACAAACTAGCGGAAGCTAGTGGACCTGTAAAGCCCAGGTCAGAAGTACGGAGTGAACGCCGATGCATAGAGGCACAGACAAGGAGCGGCTTCGATTAAGACTTCAAGGCGGAGGGGACAGGAATGTACTGAAATACACCCGAAAGAGAGGGATTTTGAGAATATGTCGGTATGGGACGACATCTTCAAGGAGAGACTCTGAGATCAATTCTTTATGTGTTAGGTCTAAGTTTAATATTTATTTTTGATACCACAAAGTGGTATATTTGGGACCATTTTATTTTAGGAGGTGTTATACGACAAGTGCGTATCTAAGACCTATAGAGCGAAGAAGGAATTAAAGGTTTAGAATCTAAAGCAAGGAAAGATGTTAGTGACTGAATACGACACAATCTTTTGTGAGTTGTCAAGGTTTGCACCCGAGCAAGTGGATGCAGAAGAGAAAATAGCCAAGAAGTTCCGTGGAGGTCTAAAGAATTAACTTGGAGTGGCACTAGCCAGTTATGGAAGACTAAGTTACACTGAGATACTAGGGCGAGCCCTAGAAAGAAAGCAGTAGTGCCGGATAAACGAAAAATTATAGCGCCCGTACCAGCACCAAACCAGACTCCGAATCAAGGCTATTTCAACAATCATAACAACAACAACAGAATGCAAGGGCATTCATGATTAGGCAAGAGGCGCGCAATAAGGGCAAAGGAAATTTGGCAGGTATTGGACGAACTTCTTAATTACCCTGTCATAATTTTGCTTCATACCAGAGATTTACAATCGTTTATTTCTTGTGCCTGTTGACATTATAGAAGTAAAACCAGAGCGCGCTAATCATGAAATGAGAATAACCACGCCCTTAGGAGAAATTATCGTCACTTCCTTAGTTTGGCTCGAACAAATAATTTGACTAAGGATCTTTTAAGATCATAACGAACAATCTGTACGTAATGAAAATGTTCGACGTAGATATAATCCATGGGATGGATTGATTATCTATTAACTGCGCCATTCTGTATGGAGCATCGCCAAAGGAATTAGAAGAACTTAAGATACAACTACAAGAGTTGTTGGATCTTGGTTTCAGTAGACCAAGCGTTTTCCCCGTGGGAAGCACCAGTTTTATTTGTCAAGAAGATGGATGGTTCTATGAGGATGTGCATAGACTAAGGAGAGTTAAACAAGAGTTTCAAATGCTTCTTCGGGCAGAAAGAATTGAATACAAGGCAAAGAAGAAGGCTCGAATTAGTTAAGGATTATGATCGTGGTATCAATTACTATCCAGAAAAAAAAAACTAACGTCGTAGCTGATGCGCTGAGTCGCAAGATTCCAACTAAAGTAGAGTGTCTCTCTATCGTAGAAGAAACACTCGTACGGGAAATAGAAATGATGAATTCGAAAGTACTCGATACACCTGAGACAATAACTAACCAAATAACAGCACTAGTAGCTACACCAGACTTACGAGAGAGAATTTTAAGTGAATCCGAGAGAACGATTCAAGTATTAGAAGAAATGTTAAGAACGATAGTGTTAGATCAAAGTCTAATAGTTATCAGGCTACGATAAGTATTATGCCTTACGAGGCCTTGTATGGAAGGAAGTTTAAATAACCGTTGTATCATAATAAAGTAGATGAAAGGAAGAATCTAGAACTAGATTCATTCAATGAATGATAGATATATTCTTTTCAATAGACTCGAGTCAGAATAAAAGAAGTTTAGGAAGGACGAAAGTCTTTTGTGATATGTTGATCTGACTTAAAATTTGAGAAGGGGACAAGTTTTTCCTCGTGATTTTTCCTTCTAGGGATATGGTAATTACTTTCATGTCAAGTATAAGCTTAGACAAAGCTTATTATGATTACTAGATATTTTGAAAAATATAGTTTTAAATGTGTATAGATTGGCCATGACGCCAAGTCTATGGAATGTTTATTATGTTTGTGTATCTCGTTTAAGAAAGTACGTGTTCAATTCTAAACACGTGATCCACCAGTAAGACGTTGTTCTTGATTATGATATAAGTTATGAAGAAAGACCGCAATCGATCTTGGATCGAAAAGTGCGAGTCACCACGAGCAGGATGAAGCTACGTGAGAACTCGAAGAAAAGATGATGGAGAGATACCCTGAATTTTTCGTTAGAGGGGTAGAATGTAATACCCGGCTTTTCTTTTCCGACAAGAAATAAAAATTTTCTAAGAAATTAAGGCTTTGCACTTCTAAGTTAAAGAAATTCAGTTATAAGAATAACGGCGAAGTCCGTTACTGAAAATAAGTTGCAGAAGTCGTACAACCGACTACTGTATTAGGGTTTTCGCGCCCGATAAAATGTTCGTTCGAGAACTCAGATCTAAAAAGCGTTCGACTTTACATTCACTTATTTTACGATACGAGTTTAATGTTAGAAGTCAGTTTTATTTATTTTTCCGGACGAATTTTGGACTGCGACGTCTCGACTTTTTGAAGTTTTTCGGGAAACGAATCATCCTTTCCGACTAAGTAAAATATTCCGGAACTAATGGTCGTATCCTTTTTTGTCAATAATGTGTCCGTCTAATAAAGTAATTGTTCGTTTTTAGTTACAGTATTAGATTTGGACTTGACTTGACTTCATTTAATAAAAAGGGAGTCAATCTCGAAAGATCACTCGACAAAGTTGTGATCAGAGAAGACTAGGTTTAAAGTATGAACAACTTAAACCGAAAAAGATTAACATCAATAAGAGAGTTATTTGCAGCGGAAAAACGTAGAATGATATCACATATCAAATGTGAAATCGAGGCTCGACTAAACTTTACTTCCTTAAGTACGACCTTTACTCAACCTCCTCCGCCTTCGTCACTCAACCTGCACATTTAAAAACAAACATGCAGGGCTAAGTACATAAAGCACTTAGTGGGCACATTGCCGAAAACATATCATACTTAGTATAGATTAATCAGGCATCTTTTCATAAACACTCGTAAGACTTATATTGCTGTACACTTAATTCTGGATAACACACTGAAGGTTAACTCAGAATCCAATACTCTGGATAGCACTATGTGGGCTAACTCAGAGAGGCACAAGAGAATTCACATAAAATAATTCATTATGCACTGATAGTTACTTTAATACATACTTATTAAAGCAGTAGGTAAACACTTTTGAGCAACGCTCATTTTATTTTGATAGAAAAGCCCACCTCAATCGTTTACAGAACAAACTTTAACCTTCTTTCTTCCATCCTGTCTTCTAATCTCGACGTCCTCCTTCTTTGAACGCAAATAATCACACTTTAGTATTTGATCGAGACGTTTAAAAAAAAGAAAACAGAAATTCCGTAATGCATCGCAAAACAGTCCGCGTGGAACCCTAGTGCTCGTTAACTCGACGCACGATTCCCTAGGTTCGATTAATGCTATTCCTCTTTTATTTTCGCGAAATTTCCATCTTAAGACAGTTTACAAGCATGTCCCTTAATCGGGTTTATTGTCACAGCCCCAAATCCCGAGGGACGGCAGAAGCCGGGGAGCGACTGGGGTTGGATTAAAGAAGCGGGGAAGAAAAGGACTGACTGAATAAACATACATACATGACTACATAATTTCTATGAACAAGACCTCGATTATAATATATATAAGAAAAGAGTTGATCTCGGAAGATCACTCAACAAAGTATTCAAAAAGAAATCTAAGTTATTGATGGAACTTAGACTACAGTGATATAATTACATAACATCAAAAGTGATCAAAGTTTAGCAGCGGAAAAAGTGAGACATAATGCAAGTCTTCTCCTAAAGACGACTTCAAATCCTAACTCAACCCTCCTCCGCTCTCGTCGCTTCAACCTGCACATTTAGAAACATATGCAGGGCTAAGTACGATAGTACTTAGTGGGCACATTGCCGAAACATAATCATAAGTATTGAAAATCAGGCATCTCTTTTTATAGCGCATCGGGGTTTTTATTTAAAAGAGCCCGTGCCTATTAAATATTTTTATCTCATTCAATAAGTAGCTCGCGCGAGCATTTTTCCATAGATGTTACGTTCAAATCTTGACCAGTCATTATCACCGTGGCTGGTTATCCCTCAACAGGATACCACATACACCACAGGCTACAGTGCACTAACTCTGGAAAGCACCTAAATGACTAACTCAGAGCCGATTGTTAAGTAGTTAACACCTAAATGGTTAACATACAATTCTGGAAAGCACGGCGGCTAACTCAGATGGTACAAGAGAACTCACATAAATATAAAACATTTCATTTATGCCTGATATCACTTTGAAAACACAGTTATCAAAGCTCATAAAGCTCACTTTCGAGTTGTGGAAAACCCCACATTTTATTTGTTATAGATAAAAGCCCACCTTAGCTTTACAGAACAAAATAACAAGCTTCTCCTCTTTAGTCTTCCGTCCTTTCCTTGTACTGATTTCGTGCTTCATCGTACATGAAACATAACCTCGATGAGTCGTTGAGACGACAAAAGAAAATGGAAATCGAAAACAAGTTCGATTTAGACTTTTACGTTTCAATTTTTAGGCATTTGCACGCTTAACTAATTTCTTTTATTTAATCGGGAACGTGATACGATCATATCTCGTTTTAACACTCAAACTCTGTACTTGACTCTTTAGGTCAGTAGAAAAAAATAGTCGTTAACTCATTACGACTTAAAAGATTGAAAGAAACTAAGTTGAGAAGAAAACAACTTAGGAAACTAAGTTCTGAAATTTCACTGCGCAATGCAGTAGTTCTGGGGAATGCCCAGAACAGAGTATCTGGAAACAGGGGAAGAGCCCTATACCTTTAGAAAGCCATGGAACTCTAGTTTACGTTCCAATTTACAGATCTCAAATCCGATAAACGAGCTAAGAGATATTACAGTTTTCGGTAAGGGTCGCAAAACTGCCGAGGTTAACCCTAATTGTTCGATAGAATTGACGCATGACTTCCTAGGTTCATTCTAAGTTATTGAACCTATATTCTCACGAAAATATCACATCAAGGCAGTCAACACGTACTCTCGTACTTGAAGAACTCCTTTCCATTTCCCATCTATAGACACGACGATCAAAACCTCGTCGTTTCAACTACCAATTACCATACCAACAACAAGTTAACAAATCTCGTTCCAACTTCTCGATTATAAAAGAAACTCCACATTTCATAACTCGGATCAACACGACATCAACTACAATTTCGTTCCCTCAACATTAAGGATCATCAATATCCAATTATCATTCCTACTCGACTTTCCTATCATTAATTACGCTCATTCGCTCGTCTCTTACGGATTTTCCAAAGTTAACGGAATTCATTCATTTTCTACAACATCAATCCTCATCTATCGAGATTCATTATTATCTATATCATCACCTCATATCATTACTAAATCTCCACTAATTATCGAACCTTCGTCTCTTATGATTTCATTAATAATTTTAGAAAACTCCGAATAAATTGCTATCATCATCTAATATCATTAGTGACCTTAATCAACCATTATTTCATCATTAAAGATCAAACTACATAAACCCCTTATCTCCTACTAGAAATCGGTTTTGGCTAAAAATTAGGAGAAGTGATTTTCTTCTCCAATTTAATCCATTTATCAACTTCTAACATTACTACATCAAATATTAACCATTTACTAATACTATATCATCATTAATTCAAGATTTCATAATCAAACCCTAACCCTAAATTGGTTACCTTCAATATATTAGGGGATTTTCATTTGTTCTTTCACTAATCCTCAATTAATCATCTCCCAAGCTCCATTATGCAACCAATTTAAGGATTCAAACCCTCCTACAATTTGCCCCAAAATTTCGGTTTCACCCTAGACTTAGGGTTCTAAATTTTCTCACCAATTAAACCATAGATTATAACTTCTATCCATCTAATTGTATAAATTAAAGCTCAAATCATCATCTATTTCATCATCCTAATTTTCGGTCCTTATGGAAATTAAAAGAAATAGATTTCACATGGATAGAAAGGTAGAAGAGGTAATTACCTTGAAGATTAATGAAGGAAAGAGAGGAAATCGATGGATGATTTAAGACTTGTGAGATTTTCCTTGCAAGAACCTTTAGTTTCTTCAATGGTAGAGAGAAAGAAATGAAGAGGAAGATGATGATGGGGGGGGGGGGGGGGGGGGGAGGGGCGGTTTGGAGTGGTGGAGATGGAGGGATTGGTGATGACTAACTAATGAAATAGTAGCACACTTAGGGGGAGGTTTAAAGGACAATAGGTGGCTAATACTTTAGAGTATAAAAATAAAAAGCAAGCTTATGAGAGAGAGAGGGAGGTCGGCCATGGGGGAGGAAAAAGGAGAAAAATACGCGTTTTTCCGGCGGGATACGACGTTACGGAAATCGATAGACGAAAAACATATCTCGACACATTATCGTCAAAAACCGATTCTACCATAAATTCCAATATATTTAACTTATTTGGAATGTTATATTTAAAAACTAATTTCTGACAAAATCTCGGGACATCACAGTCCGAGTTTCGTCCGGAAAATTATAAAAACGAACTTTCTTGGGCGAATTCGTATCGCGATTTCGTGAATGCAAAAATCAGACGGTTTTCCGATCTGAGTTCCAGAACTAAAAAGTTATCGTACGTGATAACCCTAAATACAGTAGTCATCTAACTGACTTCCGTAATTTATTTTCGGAAACGGATTTCACCATTAGTTTTAGAATTTAAATTCATGAATTTAGGCGTGCAAAGCCATTTTTATTATTAACTTTAAAATTTTAAGTCAGTACGAAATTTCTGGGGTATTACATTTATATTCACGTCTTTTGGTTAAACAAACGACGAGCATTTCCTAGTCATTTTCAACTAACCAATTACTAAACCAAATCAAATTTCAAATTCAATTTCTATCTCGACTTCTCGTTTATTAACTATAACTCAAAACATCTCGTATCTCGGATGGAAATATCGTCAACTACAATATCGTTCGTCAAACGACAACAATCATTAATAACAAATTGGTTTTCCTTATTCGACTTTTCTATCGGCATTTAATCTCGTTTCTTCGTCTCTTAACAAAATTCCAATCTTCTTAGAATTCGTTCAAATTTTACGGTGACAATCATTAATTACCAAGATTAACATAGGTTCGAATCACAAACCTAAATCATTATCTAATCTCAACTTATCGACGATTGCTCGTCTCGTAACAAAAATCCGACGTTCTCCGATTTCGTTCAAATTTTACAACTTCGATCATCATCTATCTAGCATCACTAATATGTAAACCATATTCTCAAAACATTATCGAGCCTCAACCTATCGACGAGCTTTCGTCTCTTACGTTTTTCATTTTATTTTTAGAAAAATTCCAATAAATTATATATTCATCCTCAAACATACCACATATCATTTCTTTTATCAATTCATGCATATCATAACATCTTCTTCATCAAATCATCCATTCTTCATCTCTTACACTTTTATTTTTTTATTTTTAGAAAATTCTAATTTAATTCATGTGATCATCTAACATCACATAGAACACTAATCCATCAATTAAACATCAAGAAAATCGAGCTACGAAAAACCCCTAAATCCATCAAAAATTTCGATAATAACATAGATTTAAGGGGGGGGGGGGTGATTTCTTTATGATTTCATTCCATAGAATCATTCCTAAGCATATTATATCATGTAATAAACATAGGTTCATCATGCTTCTTCACCTCCTATGTTTCGAAAAAAATAAAAACGATGGGAAATGGTTTTTGTTCGGTTTAAAACGTAGAAAAAGCTCTTACCTTGATTTTTATGGACTCGGAACTAAGATTGATCGGTAGATGACGAACTTGTGGAGCTTTGAAAGCTTGAAGAACTCTTAACAATGGAAGAAAAAAGTGAGAGAGAAGAGATGAGAAGAGGTGGCGGTTTTGGGAGGTTTGGGAGAGAGAGATGATGACTAAGTGTTTAGATATTATCTCATAAAGTAGGATGACTAACAAGTGTGACTCACACCGCCTTAGGTGGCGGTTTAGGATGAGATATTTTGTTGAAAATATCTTGTTTTTGGGTCTAAAACGACGTTATAAAAGTCGAGAAATAATTTCTTAGGTGCTTACGTATTCGACGAAATCTAATTCGACCGTTAGATTAGAAATAAATCACATACTCGGAAAGCATATTTTGTTTTTCAAAATCCGATAAAAAGTTGGGACATCACAGTCCCAATTTTGTCCGGAAAAATAATAAAAACGGATTTTTACTAACTTACTTGTCTCGCAAAAAGTGAATGTAAAATCAGACGGTTTCTCGATTTGAGTTTCGGGCGAAAATTTTATCGGACGCGAAAACCCTAATACAGTAGTCGTTCAACTAACTTCTGGAATTTATTTTCAGAAATGGATTTCACCGTTAGTCTTAAAATTGAAAATCCTTAACTTAGGCGTGCAAAGCCTTAATTAATTAGAAATTTTTTTATTTCTCGTCGGAAGAAAATATCTGGGGTATTACATTCAATTCCGAGTTCGTATTCGATAAGGTGAGGGCTTTAGCTTCATTTCTATCCGAACAAAAATCATTCTCTTTATTTTTGGTAAATTTCGAAAGTTTTTGGAGGTGTAGGTTTTGATGTTCTAAGTTTTATTTCATGTTATTTTGATGTTAGAAGTAAAAATCCATGGTTGGAATCGAGTTAGAAACATGTTAAGTATTTATAGGAAATTTTCGAAAATATTGATGAGGGTTTCGAAATTTTCTGCATATATATGATATTTTGAATGAGTTTGAATCCTCATAAATGGCTTGTAGATTATGATTTCATGCAATAAGAGATGATTGCATGAATTGTTTGAGGATTTTCTAAAAAAATAAGAACAAGTTGGTAAGAGGCAAAGAAGTATGATTTTGATTAAGTATTGTGTTTTTGATGATATGAATGTGTTTATGTTCATATTAAGGTGTTAGATGTTTAGTAAGAATTTAAGAGAATGAAAACAATGGAAATTTAGGCATTAAAGGCATGAAAATCGATGGAGATGAGTTCTTGAAGGTTTAGTGTGTATTTTAGGTGTTCTTGGTGTTCTTGGTCAAGAACATGAAGATTTGAAAATGAATAAAATTAAATATAAAATAAATTAATTAATTATTAAATTAATTTATTATTAATTTTCGAAAATAAAATAATAAAATAATAAAATAATATTAATAAAATAAATAAAATAAAATATATAAAAAAAGAAAAATTATAATTAGGTTAATTATGCATAATAAGATTAAGAATGGAATTTATTGAACAAGTATAAGAATATTTGTATGTAAGTAGATGGAATTAAGACTATATTAAATAAATTATGATTTCTACATGTTATAAGTTGTGTTTGATGATTGATAAGTGAAATTAGAATTATTTGAAGCATGACAGAAACTTGAACCGATAAAATCACACGTCGGAATCAAAAGTTATGAAAACGGACCCGTAGTAGGCTATTTTCTAGTATGAACTTTTGATCTATGAATATATATGCATAAAGTGAATATAGTAATGATATGCATGAGTGTAGTTGGTGATTATTTCATGTAAGTTATGAAATAGGAATTAGAAGTTGGTTTGATTTTGAAACGAAATTGCTAAGTGTAAAGGATTAGATGAAAAGACAAGAAGTGATCGTCGTAGTTTAATCAAGGAACGTGAAAGTGTTCACGTTAAATAAAGGTGTGACTTAACTGTAAATTGATGGAAATTTCGTGCACATAAAGGTTGTATAGCATTGATTGAACCTAGGGAAACGTGCGTCGAGGTTTAAAACGTTTAGGGTTTGTCGGCCAGTTTTGTGACCCTTCATGGAAATGGCCATAACTCTTAGCTCGTTTAACAAAATCGAGATCCGTAAATTGGATAGTAAACTAGACATCCGTGTCTTTCTTTTGACATAAGGCACATCCCCTGTTTCGAAATGCTCTTTTCTGTAAAGGCTCCAGACCTACTGACTTGTGCAGGAAAAAGTCTAAACTCATTTTCTTAAGTTGAATTCTTTTCAACTTAATTCTTTAATAACTTTTAAGTCGTTAAGAGTTATCGACTTCCGTTATGATGTTCTAAGTGTCAAGTAAAGAACCGAGTTATTTCTTAAGCGAGATGTGTTCGAGTCTCGTTCATTATAGCAAAAGGGTTTAGTTAAAGTGCAAACACCTAAAAGACTTAACCGATTTCAATTTCTTCTTCTTTAAATGTCTCGATCGATTATTAAAGTTTGAATATTTGCGATAAAAGGAGGAAGTCGGAGTTGAAGACAGGACGGAAGACAGAAGGTTAAAGTTTGTTCTGTAAACGGTTAAGGTGGGCTTTCTATATACAAAAAATAAAATGGATTTTGTTATGTTTTTGAGCTGCTATAAAAGTACTTGTTTTAAAGTGATTATTAGTGCATAAAAGAATTTATTTTTGTGAGTTCTCTTGTGCCATTCTGAGTTAGCCAAAAGGGTGCTTTCCAATGTTAGTTAGCCAAAAGGGTGCTGACTAATTGATCGGACTCTGAGTTAGTCAAAAGGGACTTTTCAAGGTTAGTGTACACGGTAGCCGTTGTGTGTGGTACTCTGTTGAGGGGTAGCCAGCCACGGTGATGAGCGTTCACGGAAGAAGAAAAAGCTTCTTCCCCGGCGTTGAAACGGGCAAGTTGAATGTAACAACAGTCAGAAAATGCTTACGTAAGCTATGTTTATGAAAAGAAAATGTTTAGTAAGCACGAGCCTTTGAAAGGAAAACCCCGTTGTGTTACTTTGAGAATGCCTGATAAATCTATAAAAACCTATGATATGTTTTCGGCAATGTGCCCACTAAGTGCTTTTGTACTTAGCCCTTTATATGTTTTATAAATGTGCAGGTTGAGTGACGATGGCGGCAGAGGTTGAGTAGAGGTTGTATATAGGAAAGAAGAATATGTTTCCGCTGCAAACTACATCATTTTATGTTGTAGAACTTTTTGGTTAAAGTTTCGTACTTTAAACCTAATCTACTCTGAACACAACTATGTCGAGCGACTCTTCGAGATCGACTCTCTTTTGTTAATAAAATCAGTTCATAAATATCATCTTGTTTATTATTATTGGTTAATGCATCTATTCAGTTAGTTATTCCCCCTTCTTTCCCGCTTCTTTACTCCAACCCCTAGTCGCATCCCAGCTTTGCCGTCCCTCGAGATTTGGGGTTGTGACAGAGTGGTATCAGAGCAGTTAGTTCTGCTATGGTCATAAGTTATTTTTCTAGTGATACCACAAAGTAGTATCAGAGCAATCGTTTCTGCTCTGTATACGAGTTTCTTTCAAGTTAGTCCGATAGAGCATTTGTTTATGCTCTACACCCAAGTCTTCTTTCAAGTAAAGTTTAGTTCGTATCACTAAACTTAAGAGTGTAGTTAACAACTCAACCTTCCGCTACGTCGACTCAACCAAAGAAGAAAAGAAAGAAAAGTTTCAGAAGTGTTGTTTTTTTTTACAGAAAGTTTATGAATAAGTATGCAAGCATGTTATGAACGATAGTGCCAAGTATGAATTTCTTGAACTATGAGTGTTATACCTGTGACAGTTATGTGAAATTATTTGAGTTAAAAATTTCGTTGATTGAGAAGTATGATAGCATAAGAACCTAAGCTATTTCTAATGCTTTTCCCGATTCCTTGAGAACATAGACGTTTTAAGAAGCTTTGGTTCCAAATTATTTCGAAAGACGCGATCAGAACGAGAAGGACATAACCTATTATAGATAAATGTCATTTGCATATAAGTGACATGAACAAAGTCTCTCTGGAGTCAACCTTGTTTTATTTATAAAGAACCGTTAAGAGTTTTTCTTCAAGGAAACTAAGAAGTCTAAAGCTAAGAGTTGTAAAATTTCGAAAGTTTCTTTTTAAGAATGTTTGTTTGCAATTTGAGAAATTGCTAGATGATTAAGGTAGGTTAAATTCCTTATTAAGTGAATGATTGAACGGGACAGAGGTTCCATGTGATTGAGGGACTATTATGTAGACTTGATCAACCCACATAACAAGAAACTCAGTAATATGGGTCTTATGCCCCGTGAGCCCAACCTCTTCTAGTACAGTGTATTTTGGGGACAAACTAGTGGAAGCTAGTGGACTTGTAAAGCCCGGGGCAGAAGTACGGAGTGAACGCCGGTGCATAGAGGCACGGACAAGGAGCGGCTTCGATTAAGACTTCAAGGCGGAGGGGATATGAATGAACTGAAATACACCCGAAAGAGAGGGATTCTGAGAATATGTCGATATGGGACGACATCTTCAAGGAGAGACTCTGAGATCAATTCTTTATGTGTTAGGTCTAAGTTTAATATTTATTTTTGATACCACAGAGTGGTATATTTGGGACCATTTTGTTTTAGGAGGCGTTATACGACAAGTGCGTATCTAAGACCTATAGAGCGAAGAAGGAATTAAAGGTTTAGAATCTAAAGCAAGGGAAGATGTTAGTGACTGAATACGACACAATCTTTTGTGAGTTGTCAAGGTCTGCACCCGAGCAGGTGGATACAGAAGAGAAAATAGCCAAGAAGTTCCGTGGAGGTCTAAAGAATGAACTTGGAGTGGCACTAGCCAGTCACGGAAGACTAAGTTACACTGAGATACTAGGGCGAGCCCTAGAAATGAAAGTAGTAGTGCCGGATAAACGAAAAATTATAGCGCCCGTACCAGCACCAAACCAGACTCCGAATCAAGGTCATGGCAACAATCATAACTGTTGGGAAATTTATTAAAGTTTTGATTGATTCCAAAACCAACTAACCCCAACCGAGTAGATGTTGCCAGATCCTAATGTTAGTAGTTAGGCTCGCTGTTTGAGCATTGTTAAGATTTTATCTTTACAGGTCTCCAGCTGAAGACGGCAACAAGGCTTCACTAGGATAGAACATTAGTTGTAAGAAAGACAACTGAGCGTTCATCAGACGAGAGTTAAAAAGAGAGAAGTTATAAGAAAACATCAGATGGAAGAAAGTCATCTGAGCGTTCGAGCCAACTGATCAGATTCAGAACATCAGAAAGACAACTGAGAGTTCAAGATTCAGAACATCAGAAAGATAACTGAGCGTTCAAGATTCAGAACAACTTAAAGTTCAAAGCAGCTGAGAGTTCAACTGTCTCTATTCAGACAAATTGTCAGATGAAGATAGCATTCAGACAGAACATCAGCTGAAGACCAATCAGATGAAGATCAAACGACTCAACCGACTATCAAATGTTGGAGGTCAAAGGTTAAAGATTTGAATTTCAAATAAGGAAATCACGTGAAGGTTTGACTCTCTGTCATTACCTCATTTGGCCCAACACAAGGCTGTCTCAGATGGAAAGCAGAAGCACACAGTTGCCAAATCAAGAAAGTCTGCAGAGATGAGAGACAAGCCATCGCTTTCAAAAAACAGAGATCAACGGCTCATCCAACGGCTAGTTGATTCTCTCCGCCTATAAATAGAGGCCTTCATTCATTCACCAAGACTTAGAAGACAGAACACGAGACAGACAAGTGCGAGAGCAAAGAGTTAGACGAGCGAACATCACCAGTTGAGAGTTCATATCGCAAACGAGCTAAACTGAATTCAATCTCTAAAAACATCACTAGTTGAGAGTTCTAGAGTGTTAGATTCTGTCTTGGTGTTTTTCGATCCAACCTTGAGAACATCACTAGTTAAGAGTTCGTAAAGTGTTAGATCCTAGCTCACTTCTTGTTCGAGCTATTAGTTGGAAACCCACCCTTTCACACATCCTCTCAAAAGGATTGTTAGGACCCTACTCTTCCCGTAATTGAGTAGATAGGTTGATAAGTACCCGTAAACTTATCTGTAAGGTTGATAAGTACCCGTAAACTTATCTTAACGGTTGCAAAGCCTGCGTAAGCTTTGTGGTTTTTGTCCAGAAGAACTTGGACTGAGTTATGTGGACTCACAACTCCCCGTGGACGTAGGAGAAAGAAATAGCTGAGTCGGAGAAAGAAATAGCTGAAGAACCAGCTAAGAAGAAGCTGAGGGTTCGCATTAAGAAGACAGTTGCAGTAGCAGCTGAGGATGTGCCAGCTGAGGATACGCCAGCTGAGGAGGAGGTATCAGCTGTGGAGGCATTAGCTGAGACGGCACCAGCTGAGGCAGCTGCCTTCGAGATCGTTCCTCGTGCTACTGGAACTAATGAGGCTGAAGGGATGGAAACGGATCTGACCTCAGATGCATCTTCTTCCTCTTCTGAGGAAACTGAAGATATTCCAACAACCTCCCCCACGGCAGGAGTTGATGCCGTACTGCCCAAAGAGCCTCTCGCTCTCACAACCGACTCACAGCCAGAAATTCCGAGCCCATCGCTCGATGCCAACATTGAGACCATTTCTTCGACCAATGTTGATGAACCTGTTGATACCCTCATCCCCACAGAATCCGAAATTCCGAGCTCCCACCTCGATGCCAATGTTGAGACCACTTCTTTGGTCAACGTTGATGAAACTTTTGAACCAATACCATACGAGAATCTATCTCCCTCCCTAATCGATGACGAAGCTGACCGTCAGACCGTCGCGTTGGAGCATGAAGGCAAGGTGGCCTACTGCTTCCAGAAGTTGATTGGGATGTTCCCTGAAGCGCGCGACATGCCGATTTTTGCTACGCTTGGGACCGAGCTGCTGTACCAGTTCAACCTCATCTTCAGTCACTGGTATGTGAAGGAAGATACTATAAGGGTACACAGCTGGAACCAACTGAAGGCAGACGAATCATGCATCAGAGATTACTTCAACTACACCAATCTGGAGATTGCCTACAACAATAAGGTTGCGCTGCTGACTCGTCGTCTGGACATCAGCAAGGCGGAAGGCACAGATACCAGGGAGAATGCTGGACAAGATTGCATCAATTTCCTGGACAACATGCTCACAAAATCTGCTGATTTTATTGTGGATCTTGATGCAGCCGCCGCAGCAGCCAAGAAGGAAGAAGAATAGCTACAACTGTACCTGGCCAACCGTCAAGCCATGGTTATAGTTGACCAGCCAGCACAAACTGAACACCAAGCTCCAGCTGATCAGCCAGCACCCTCAACTGAAGAAATTTGCGAGCTGATCGCTGAGAGGGTGAACCAACTAAGGACGGAGATGTTTGCCAACTTCCAGCACAACAAAGAAGATCAGCTGAGGATGTTGAAAGCACAGGAGGAGAAGAACAAGCAGCTGCTGGAGGAGAATGTTTCACTGAAGATAAAGCTGGACGAATTCTCAACCTCCACCAGCCAAGACATCTCTGATCTGAAGTCAACCGTTCTGGGGATCAAGTCCGATCTAAATGTCTTCAAATCCATTTCTGATTCCAACCTCGCCAAATCTCAACAGACTCATGACCAAGAATGGGAGTCTCGGTTCGAGTCACGATGGACTGAGTTCGTTGCTTTCCAAACCGAGGTCAATGAAACATTCGATGGACTGAGAAAAGCCGAGCAAGAGCGCCTTGACACTGAACTGGCGAAGAAGGTTGGAGTAGAGTGCGCGGTCGATGAACTCTTCAACCGCATCCAACAAGCTGAACAACAACTCACCTCTCTGGATGGCTCAGTCGCAAGCCTTGTTGCTGATGCCAAAAAGGGGAAAGAGAAGACTGGGGAAGTTGAGATGCAGGGGGAAGATGAGACCCAGGCTGAGGAAGAGATTCCAGCTGCAAAATCTCAGCTGAAAAAGAAGACCCAGAAGAAGAAGTCCACTCCCAAGCCAACCGACGTAGGCGGAGCTGAAATGGCAAAAAACTTGGAGCAGGCGGAGCAGTATGGAGTTTCTTACAACTCCATAGCCGAGATCGCTGCCGAGCTTGATGCGGAACTCGACGGTATCACAACCGAAGAGTGTATTGCTGCTGCCAAGGCTATGGATGTTGCTGAAAAAGACTACATGAATCCCGACTGGATCAAAAAGTTCGCTCCCAGCCAAGCAAAAAGAGTCAACCAGTTTGAGGAGGAGCTTGACAAAGTGACCAAGAACCTGGACAGGAATGTTGCCTCCCGCAGCCGTCGCTGAATAGATAAACATCAAGTAAAGGCTGAGGCAAGGCTGAAACAATAGAGGCTGCCAGGGAATGTTAAGCAGCAAAGTCGGTTCAGGCACGTTGACAAGTGGATGCCAGCCGAGTGGAACGAGGACTGGGAGTCATTCAAGCAGGAGTTTGTGAATGACTTCTATTATAGGAAGGTATTCTCAACTGCCGATCCGAGGAGAGCGTTCAAGAAAGCCTTGACCGAGCTACACACTGGGGACCCGAGCATGTTCAGCCAGTTCAGGCGAGCAATGATAGATGCAAAGCTGGATTTGAACATAGTTCCAGTCCCTCAGAAAGTCACCTATCAGCCTCCCTTCCTTCCAGACTCTCGAAACCCCAACCGATAGAAAATAACAGCTGAGGCAAGACAAGTTTGCTGAGAGCACGGGGTTGACATCGCGAAGGAGTCAGAAGCAAAAAGAGAAATTTTTGTTAGAATGTTTAGTAAGTATGGGCTAAAATATTAGCTCAGTTAGTTTTTGAGCAACTGATGTAATTTTTAATCTTTTGTGCTTACTTTGTAACCATCAGTTGTAATGAAAACTTTCATCAGTTATCCGATTCAACTTGACGTACAATATCTCATTGTCCAAGCTCTGAATCGCAAAGTTATTTGAATACCATGTTATAACTGTGCTAACCCTTTGATGTTTTAATCTTATAGACTGTCTAGAATTTCAGCTGAGATTTTAGATAGGTCAGTAGGGTTTAGATCAGTTTGATCTGTAAGGATTTTATAAGGGTTTTGGCATCATCAAAAAGGGGGAAATTGTTGGGAAATTTATTAAAGTTTTGATTGATTCCAAAACCAACTGACCCCGACCGAGTAAATGTTGCCAGATCCTAATGTTAGTAGTTAGGCTCGCTGTATGAGCATTGTTAAGATTTTATCTTTACAGATCTCCAGCTGAAGACGGCAACAAGGCTTCACTCGGATAGAACATTAGTTGTAAGAAAGACAACTGAGCGTTCATCAGACGAGAGTTAAAAAGGGGGAAGTTATAAGAAAACATCAGATGGAAGAAAGTCATCTGAGCGTTCGAGCCAACTGATCAGATTTAGAACATCAGAAAGACAACTGAGAGTTCAAGATTCAGAACATCAGAAAGACAACTGAGCGTTCAAGATTCAAAACATCAGTTGACGGACTCGAACTGAGAAGATCAACAACTTAAAGTTCAAAGCAGCTGAGAGTTCAACTGTCTCTATTCAGACAAATTGTCAGATGAAGATAGCATTCAGACAGAACATCAGCTGAAGACCAATCAGATGAAAATCAAACGACTCAACCGACTATCAAATGTTGGAGGTCAAAGGTTAAAGATTTGAATTTCAAATAAGGAAATCACGTGAAGGTTTGACTCTCTGTCATTACCTTATTTGGCCCAACACAAGGCTGTCTCAGATGGAAAGCAGAAGCACACAGTTGCCAAATCAAGAAAGTCTGCAGAGATGAGAGACAAGCCATCGCTTTCAAAGAACAGAGATCAACGGCTCCTCCAACGACTAGTTGATTCTCTCGGCCTATAAATAGAGGCCTTCCTTCATTCACCAAGACCTAGAAGACAGAACACGAGACAGACACGTGCGAGAGCAAAGAGTTAGACGAGCGAACATCACCAGTTGAGAGTTCATATCACAAACGAGCTAAACTGAATTCAATCTCCCCGTGGACGTAGGAGTTCTCTCCGAACCACGTAAATCTTTGTGTGTTTGTGTTTTTTATTCAGTTACTTATTGCATATTCAACTGACTGACTAACCAGCATTCAAATTGCATCTTTACATATGAATTGTTTTGGTTATTGACCAACCTTGCATCTGAGCGTGAGTTATATTTATACGAGTTGTTATTTTCCACCACATTCCGCACAGCACTTCACTTCCAGCTGAGTGTTTCTTACTCAGTTTTGATTCCAACTGAGTTGCATTACTCGGTTGTGATATTTTCAGGGGGTTGTTTTTAAAATTCTTAACTGGTGTATTTCCCCCCCCTATATACCAGAACTCGTATCGGGACCATCAATAACAACAACAACAGAATGCAAGGGCATTCATAATTAGGCAAGAGGCGCGCAATAAGGGCAAACGAAATTTGACAGGTATTGGACGGACTTCTTAATTACCCTGTCATAATTTTGCTTCATACCAGAGCTTTACAATCGTTTATTTCTAGTGCCTGTTGACACTATAGAAGTAAAACCAGAGCGCGCTAATCATGAAATGAGAATAACCACGCCCTTAGGAGAAATTATCTTCACTTCCTTAGTTTTGCTCGAACATATAATTTGACTTAGGATCTTTTAAGATCATAACGAACAATCTGTACGTAATGAAAATGTTCGACGTAGATATAATCAATGGGATGGATTGGTTATCTATTAACTGTGCCATTCTGTATGGAGCATAGCCAAAGGAATTAGAAGAACTTAAGATATAACTACAAGAGTTGTTGGATCTTAGTTTCAGTAGACCAAGCGTTTTCCCCGTGGGAAGCACCAGTTTTATTTGTCAAGAAGAAGGATGGTTCTCTGAGGATGTGCATAGACTATGGAGAGTTAAACAAGAGTTTGAAATGCTTCTTCGGGCAGAAAGAATTGAATACAAGGCAAAGAAGAAGGCTCGAATTAGTTAAGGATTATGATCGTGGTATCAATTACCATCCAGAAAAAAAAAAACTAACGTCGTAGCTGATGCGCTGATTCGCAAGATTCCAACTAAAGTAGAGTGTCTCTCTATCGTAGAAGAAACACTCGTACGGGAAATGGAAATGATGTATTTGAAAGTACTCGATACACCTGAGACAATAACTAACCAAATAACAACACTAGTAGCTACACGAGACTTATGCAAGAGAATTTTAAGCGAATCCGAGAGAACGATTCAAGTATTAGAAGAAATGTTAAGAACGATAGTGTTAGATCAAAGTCTAATAGTTATCAGACTACGATAAGTATTATGCCTTACGAGGCCTTGTATGGAATGAAGTTTAAATAACCGTTGTATCATAATGAAGTAGATGAAAGGAAGAATCTAGAACTAGTTTCATTCAGTGAATGATAGATATATTCTTTTCAATAGATTCGAATCAGAATAAAAGAAGTTTAGAAAGGACGAAAGTCTTTTGTGATATGTTGATCTGACTTAAAATTTGAGAAGGGGACAAGTTTTTCCTCATGATTTTTCCTGCTAGGGATATGGTAATTATTTTCATGTCAAGTATAAGCTTAGACAAAGCTTATTATGATTAATAGATATTTTGAAAAAGATAGTTTTAAATATGTATAGGTTGGCCGTGACGCCAAGTCTATGGAATGCTTATTATGTTTGTGTATCTCATTTAAGAAAGTACGTGTTCAATTCTAAACACGTGATCCACCAGCAAGACGTTGTTCTTGATTATGATATAAGTTATGAAGAAAGACCGCAATCGATCTTGGATCGAAAAGTGCGAGAGTTAAGAAGCAAGTCAATACGATTAGTAAAGTGTTATGGAGTCACCACGAGCAGGAAGAAGCTACGTGAGAACTCGAAGAAAAGATGATGGAGAGATACCCTGAATTTTTCGAAGGAGATAAGCAAATTTCGGGACGGAATTTTTCGTTAAAGGGGTAGAATGTAATACCCTGCATTTCTTCTCCGACGAGAAATAAAAATTTTCTAAGAAATTAAGGCTTTGCACTTCTAAGTTAAAGAAATTCAGTTATAAGAATAACGGCGAAGTCCGTTACTAAAAATAAGTTGCAGAAGTTGTACAACCGACTACTGTATTAGGGTTTTCGCGCCCGATAAAATGTTCATTCGAGAACTCAGATCGAAAAAGCGTCCGACTTTACATTCACTTATTTTACAATATGAGTTTAATGTTAGAAGTCTGTTTTATTTATTTTTCTGGGCGAATTTCGGACTGCGACGTCTCGACTTTTTGAAGTTTTTCGGGAAACGAATCGTCCTTTCCGACTAAGTAAAATATTCCGGAACTAATGGTCGTATCCATTTTTGTCAATAATGTGTCCGTCTAATAAAGTAATTGTTCGTTTTTAGTTACAGTATTAGATCCGGAAAAAAAATTAGATATATAGTTAATATCTAGATATTTGTTAAATAGTTAAATCTCCTTACTTTACTATAAATAGCAAGTTGTCTTGCATTTTTTTTTCTTCATTTCTCCCTCCCCAAAACCGCCTCTCTCCCTCTCTCTCTCACCATTGAAGAGTTCTTCAAGTTCTTCAAGCTTTTGATCTTCGTAACTTGCTCGTTTGTCGATCGATTTCAATTCCGAGTTCGTATTCGATAAGGTGAGGGCTTTAGCTTCATTTCTATCCGAACAAAAATCATTCTCTTTATTTTTGGTAAATTTCGAAAGTTTTTGGAGGTGTAGGTTTTGATGTTCTAAGTTTTATTTCATGTTATTTTGATGTTAGAAGTAAGAATCCATGGTTGGAATCGAGTTAGAAACATGTTAAGTATTTATAGGGAATTTTCGAAAATATTGATGAGGGTTTCGAAATTTTCTGCATATATATGATATTTTGAATGAGCTTGAATCCTCATAAATGGCTTGTAGATTATGATTTCATGCAATAAGAGATGATTGCATGAATTGTTTGAGGATTTTCTAAAAAAATAAGAACAAGTTGGTAAGAGGCAAAGAAGTACGATTTTGATTAAGTCTTGTGTTTTTGATGATATGAATTTGTTTATGTTTATATTAAGGTGTTAGATGTTTAGTAAGAATTTAAGAGAATGAAAACAATGGAAATTTAGGCATTAAAGGCATGAAAATCGATGGAGATGAGTTCTTGAAGGTTTAGTGTGTGTTCTAGGTGTTCTTGGTGTTCTTGGTCAAGAACATGAAGATTTGAAGATGAATAAAATTAAATATAAAATAAATTAATTAATTATTAAATTAATTAATTATTAATTTTCGAAAATAAAAAAAATGAAATAATAAAATAATATTAATAAAAAAAAAGAAAATATATAAAAAAAAGAAAAATTATAATTAGGTTAATTATGCATGATAAGATTAAGAATGAAATTTATTGAACAAGTATAAGAATATTTGTATGTAAGTAGATGGAATTAAGACTATATTAAATAAATTATGATTTCTACATGTTATAAGTTGTGTTTGATGATTGATAAGTGAAATTAGAATTATTTGAAGCATGATAGAAACTTGAATCGATAAAATCACACGTCGGAATCAAAAGTTATGAAAACGGACCCGTAGTAGGCTATTTTGAAGTATGAACTTTTGATCTATGAATATATATGCATAAAGTGAATATAGTAATGATATGCATGAGTGTAGTTGATGATGATTTCATATAAGTTATGAAATAGGAATTAGAAGTTGGTTTGATTTTGAAACGAAATTGCTAAGTGTAAAGGATTAGATGAAAAGACAAGAAGTGATCGTCGTAGTTTAATCGAGGAACGTGAAAGTGTTCACGTTAAATAAAGGTGTGACTTAACTGTAAATTGATGGAAATTTCGTGCACATAAAGGTTATATAGCATTGATGGAACCTAGGGAAACGTGCGTCGAGGTTTAAAACGTTTAGGGTTTGTCGGCCAATTTTGCGACCCTTCACGGAAACGACCATAACTCTTAGCTCGTTTAACGAAATCGAGATCCGTAAATTGGACAGTAAACTAGACATCCGTTTCTTTCTTTTGACGTAAGGCACATCCGTGTCGGCCAATTAAGCGAGATGTGTTCGAGTCTTGTTCGTTATAGCAAAAGGGTTTAGTTAAAGTGCAAACGCCTAAAAGACTTAACTGATTTCGATTTCTTTTTCTTTAAACGTCTTGATCGATTATTAAAGTTTGAATATTTGCGATAAAAGGAGGAAGTCGGAGTTGAAGACAGGACGGAAGACAGAAGGTTAAAGTTTGTTCTGTAAACGGTTAAAGTGGGCTTTCTATATACAAAAAATAAAATAAGTTTTGTTATGTTTTTGAACTGCTATAAAAGTACTTGTTTTAAAGTGATTATCAGTTCATAAAAGAATTTGTTTTTGTGAGTTCTCTTGTGCCATTCTGAGTTAGCCAAAAGGGTGCTTTCCAGAGTTAGTTAGCCAAAAGGGTGCTGACTAATTGATCGGACTCTGAGTTAGTCAAAAGGGACTTTCCAGGGTTAGTGTACACAGTAGCCGCTGTGTGTGGTACTCTATTGAGGGGTAGCCAGCCACGGTGAGGAGCGTTCGCGGAAGAAGAAAAAGCTTATTCCCTGGCGTTGAAACGGGCAAGTTGAATGTAACAACAGTCAGAAAATGCTTACGTAAACTATGTTTATGAAAAGAAAATGTTTAGTAAGCACGGGCCTTTGAAAGAAAAGCCCCGTTGTGTTACTTTGAGAATGCCTGATAAATCTATAAAAACCTATGATATGTTTTCAGCAATGTGCCCACTAAGTGCTTTTGTACTTAGCCCTGTATATGTTTTATAAATATGCAGGTTGAGTGACGATAGCGGCGGAGGTTGAGTAGAGGTTGTATATAGGAAAGAAGAACATGTTTCCGCTGCAAACTACATCATTTTATGTTGTAGAACTTTTCGGTTAAAGTTTCGTACTTTAAACCTAATCTACTCTGAACACAACTATGTTGAGCGATTTTTCGAGATCGACTCTCTTTTGTTAATAAAATCAGTTCATAGATATCATCTTGTTTATTATTATTGGTTAATGCATCTATTCAGTTAGTTATTCCCCCTTTTTCCCCGCTTCTTTAATCCATCCCCTAGTCGCACCCCAGCTTTGTCGTCCCTCGAGATTTGGGGTTGTGACACGACCATTTTTGTTGGCTTGATTGTCCGTTCTCATTTCATAATTGTTTATTAATACAAGTTAATCATCCAAACACTTTAGATGTATAATATATCTAAATATTTTTCTCTGTCTCAATAAAAAAAAAATTGATATATTTCAATAAATCATTGCAAATAAGTATATTACTTAAAGAATTCGATAATTCCTTATTTCTTCCATTAAAAATAATTCAATCATTAATTATGAAGTAATATGTTTCGGTAAATATTGAAATAAATATTATATGTGGCATGCCTTAGACAAATTAAATTGATATTACCATATTGAAAACTTTGATATTTACTAATTTAGTTAGTTACTCTTTCCGAAAAATTTAAGGGAGAGACTAGCGTGTCCATTTTGAATTTGAAAATCAATTCTTATCTTTATTATAATTATTTATCTTTCCAAAAAAAAACTTTACCATAATTAATTATATTTCCATATATTGAATTATCTTACAAAAGTCTTTACCATAATTAAGTTAGTTATTTTTTTCAAAAAAATCTTTACCATAATTAATTATCTTTCCACATATTGAATTTATTAATTATGCCAAAACTTAAGCCGATTAATATACGATTTATCCCATAAATTAAGCAAATAACAATATTTTTTAATCATTACTGTAAATATTAATCTTTCTTTCTTGAAGAAAAATATTGAGAATCATTTCAAATTGATTGATTGTAGGCTTGTAGCTAATCTATACTTCCGACAAAGAACACTACCATCTGCTTCCTATATTTTTTTCATATTTCATTTAGCTTTATTTGCAATAAAAAATTCTCAGTGCTTTTCTTCGAAAACAAAAAAATCTCAACCCAAAGCATTGGCAGAGAATAAGCTCGAATGGTTGTGTTCTTCGTACAATAAAGTATTGAAAAAAACATTCATATCAATATAACAAATAATGGAGTACTACGAAAAAGTAATTGGCCACACCACACTCTCAACTCTAATGTCTTGAGAAATGGTTAACACTAAGAGTTGTGTACTGAGTACTTCGCGTATAAGTAATACTATAATGGAGCTCACTCAGTATAATTGAGTTCATTCATATCATGTGTCATTTCTTTAAAATTTTTAATTCACGCATGTTCTCTTAATTTTAATTAGTAAAAAAAAGTTCAAATACAACAACAAATATATAAAGATGTGTACATATAATTTCCTATGAAATCAATATTTTTGAAGCTTTATGTAGTGTATACATGCATTTCAAAAATAAAAAATAAAAAAAATGTCATACTAAAAGTTTAGAAGACTCATGTTCCTCAACTTGTGTAAAACTTCCCCTAAGTTCTTGGAATCGATCGAGTGAGCTGAAGATGGTTTGTTGTGTTCGTGTCATGCTGCAACAATATACGATAACATAAAATACACAACATCAACAAACATAATAAAATAAATAAATGATTGGGGTAGGGAAAAAGTGCATGTTTACCAATCACGCTAATTTTAAAATAAATTATTAGATACTATATAATATTGAAATTAAGGTGCTACTTTGGGATATCTAACAAAATTCACTGGCACAACTAAATATTGCAAAACAGATTGATGAAAAACTAAATCTTTATACAAATTATTCAGCAAACACGCACAAGCACCGCAAAAATAAGAATAAGAAGAGAAACACAAGCGCACCCACCGATAGATAGAAATTGATAATCTAAATCAATTAATGCAGTAATAAATCTAATAAAAACGAAGAAATAACGAAAATGGATACAAACTTCAGAAACAAAGAAATAATAAATACAAATAGGGATACGAACTTTTTTCTCGATGGCGGGTTCGCGACGATTCAGAACGATACTTGAAGGGAGAAGGATAATAAAAGAGAACGAAAATCTTACTTGCAGAGAAGAAGAGACAAATTCCAGAGAATAGAGAAGATAATATACAAGATTAGAAACGTAAAACGGAAACGGTGGAAAAGGAATTTATATAAAAACTAGTGTATAGCCCGTCGAAAATCGACGGAAAATTATTATTTAATAAAAATTAATAAAATTTAATATTTGATAGTATAAAAAATGTATTGTTTATTAATGATTTTTTTAATTTTTTAAGTAACACTCATAAAAAAATTCAAATCTAATTCACTCCCATATTAATAAATAATTTTCAAAGTCCTTTTGTCTTTTCAAAACTGAACAAAAGCTATTTACTTCTCAAAGAGATTGTTTGTGGTGATTTTGTATGAAAATTGATGTGGTTCTTTTTATATAACAAATATCTATTTCTCTAACATTAATTTAATTATTTTTTTAAGATTGTCTAAAAGAGATAAAGGTGACCTTAAATATCCCTATTTTATGAGTTTAATATAAGATTTTAAAATATAAAAATTATCCCGCTGGTACTGAATCGGCCCCTCTACGCCCACAAATATGGGTCGGAACTGGCCCGTTGACAATTGTTATTAATTTGTATGCCAATTTTCCTATAAATTCAACATTTTCCAACAAAAACGAATAATTAAACAATTCGAGATGGTGTGTTAAGATTATTCAAACATGTTTTAAATTTATATACCGTTCTTATTTCAAGCCTTATTAAAAAAATTAGGCATGTGTGTTCCTTTATAAAAAAAATACGTATAGCTGTAATGCCCCGTAAATTCCTTACGACCCTAAAATCTTAAAGTTAATTAAATAAATGGCTTTGCACGCCTAAGTTTACGATTTTGAATTCTAAGACTAACGGTCGAATCCGTTTCCGAAAATAAATTACGAAAGTCAGTTAGACGACTACTGTATTTAGGGTTAGCGCGTACGAAAAGTTTTTAGTTCGTGAACTCAGAACGGAAAACCGTCTGATTTTTACATTCACGAAATCGCGATACGAACTCGCCCGAGAAAGTTCGTTTTTATGTTTTTCCGGACGAAACTTGGACTGTGTTGTCCCGAGTTTTTGTCAAAATAAATTTTGTAAATTTATTTTCCAATTAAGTTTTGTACGTTAAAATTTTAGGTCGAATCGGATCGCGACGATTTTGTGCCGAGCAACGTTATTCGTCGAACGTTTTCCGTAACGTCGGATCACGCCGAAAAAGCGCGTATTTCTTTCTTTTCCCTCACCCCAACCGACATCATCACCTCTCTTAGGGGATATTTTCATTTTTTATGTTTTATATAGTTTTAAAGGTGACACCTAAGGGTATACTATTCCTACTTTACACCTTTCATCTTATAACCTAAGTTAACAATTTAAATTCATTTCCTTCCCTCCCATCACCATAAAATCGGCAGCCCCCAATCCTCCTTCTCTCATCTTCATCTTTCATCCTCCATTGAAGAGAGCTTCAAGAACACCAAGTAGAAACACACAAGTATTGATTCATCCATCCAAACCTACTACTTTCTTCATTAATTCTCAAGGTAATTCTCTCCTCTATACTTCTATCCATCCATGTTTTTCTTCTTTTCATTTTCTTCCTTGGATCGAAAATTAGAGTGTTGTTTTTGATGAATTGATCTTGGATTAATGAAATTGGATATGTTAGATAGGTTAATTAGTGTTTAAAATTGAACAAAAATCAAGAACCCTAATACTTCTTTATTACCGAAAATTTTAGGTTAATTAGTAGGATTTTGGATCTCTTAAATTAATGATAGATTCATGCTTAAGAGATGTTCAATTAGTGATTAAAACAAAGAGGAATCAAAAGCCCCATATTTTTGTGAAATTCGATTAGGGTTTGAGTATTGAAATTGGGGATTTATGCATGTTAGATGAAATTGGTTTTGCAATTGTTCAATTGATGATATAATAGGATGATTAGTGGATAAATGATGTTAATTGGAGAAGAAAATCACCCTCTTAAGATATATATATATACCGAAAATTATTGAGTAATTAGGGGTTTTCATGTGTTGAGTTTAATTGATGAATTGATGATGGAATTATGTTGTAATTGATGTAAATTGATAATAGGAATTTATTTAGATTTTTCTAAAAATATTGTATGTAATGTAAGAGACGAAGAACACGTTATAAGTTGAAATATAGTGATGGTATGAATTGATTGCATGCATAGAAGTGATTCTCGTTAGATGTAGATTAATGTCGTAAAATTTGAACGAAATCCGACAACTTTGAAAATCGTGTAAGAGACGAACAATTAGTCGTAACTAATAACCGAGAAGTCGAATGAGAATTCTAATTTGATAATATTGTCTATGACGAGCTTGAGAACAACTTTGTAGTCAATGTCATAAGCTTTCGAGCTATTATTATATGAGCTAGTTATAGTCGAGAACTAGAACGCGTTTTGAATTTGTTGGTTTAGTAATTGTTAGTTGAAAGCCGACGTTTAGAACCTCGTGCTATTGATCGAGTTTTGAGAAGGAGTTCGTCACGTACAGGAGTACGTCATGACTGCCTTGAGGGTCCAGTTTCTAAACAAATCGAATTCGACAGCTTAGAACGAACCTAAGACGTTATACGTCGAATCCATCGAGCAACTAGGGTTTTCGTGGCAGTTTTGCAACCCTCGCCGGAAACTGTAATAACTTTTAGCTCGTTTATCGGATTTGCGATCCGTAAATTGGAGCGTAAACTAGACATCCCAAAATTTCAAATGGTACAGGGCTCATCCCATGTTTCCAAATCCTCTGTTCTGGGCAGTCCCCAGAGTTACTGGATTGCGCAGTGAAATTTCAGTTTCAATTCTTCTAAGTTGTTTTGTTCGCAACTTAGTTTCTTTCGATCGTTTAAGCCGTAATAGCTATCGAATATCTTCCTACTGACCCTAGAGTCAAGTACAGGACCTTGAGCGATGAAAACCAGTCGAGATCACATCTCTTATCCGTTTAAATAAAGAAGTAGTAAGCGAGAAATTTCATAAGTCTTTTAATGAACTAAAACGTAATTCTCCTAAGTTGATTCTTTCCAACTTAGTTCCTTATGATCTTTTAAGTCGTATCGAGCTATCGACTACCTTCTCTACTGACCTAGGAGTCGAGTATGAGACCTTCCGAGTTCTAAATGGTATTTGAACGAGTCTTGTTACCGTTTAAGTAAAATGAATCTAGTAAGCGTGCAATTGCCTAAAGAATGAAACGACTAAAACTTATTTCGATTCTTTGATCGATTATCCTTTACGACCCATTTTTAAGTGTTTTTGTTTTACGATGAAGGAGGAAGCCAACTGTAAAGAAAGGACGAAAGATCCGAAGTTGGAAGCTTTTGCTTTTAGTTCTGTATATCGAGGTGGGCTTTTATATACAAAATAAAACGAGCAATGCTCGGAAAATCTTTCTTTATCGCTTTGATATCTGTATTTTCAAAGTGATATTATGGCATGAACTGTTTTATGTTTTATGTGAGTTCTCTTGTACCTATCTGAGTCAACATTCGTGTTTTCCAGATTTAGAGTTAATCTAACTAGGTTAACTAACGATCGGCTCTGAGTTAGCTGCTAAGTGCTTTCCAGAGTTAGTGCACTTTGTAACCTGTGGTGTATGTGATATCCTGTTGAGGGGTACCAGCCACGGTGAATGAGAATTGGTCAAGATTGAACATAGCTTACCTGAAAATACTCGGCCGAGTAAATTGTGAAAATCAGTCAGAAAATGTTTAGTAGACACGGGCCTCTTTTAAATAAAACCCCAATGTGCTACAATTATGAAATGCCATATTTATCTATACTTATGATTATGTTTTCGGCATCGTGCCCACTAAGTACTTTGGTACTTAGCCCTGCATTGTCTTCTAACTGTGCAGGTTGAAACGACGGTGAGCAGCGACGGTTGATGTTGAGTTGAAAGATAGGATGCTTTAGTTAGAACTCTTCCGCTGCAGAACTCTGAATCTTTTAAGATGTATCTTTTGAACAATACACTGTAGTTAAGTCTGTAAATATGAACTTAGTTTCTATTGTGTACTTTTGTCAAGTAATCCGTAGCGATTAACTCTTTCTTTTATATTCAAGTCTTGTTCATGGTTTATTGATGCCTTTCATGTATGTTTAGTCAGTTAGCCCCCTTCTTCCCCGCTTCTTTAATCCAACTCCAGTCGCACCCCGGCTTCTGCCGTCCCTCGGGATTTGGGGTGTGACAGAGTGGTATCAGAGCAAGGTCTGTTTTCCTGCTCTGACTATGAGTCAATCTTCTAGTTCGAGTCAATTTTCTAGTATGAGTTATTCTTTTAGTAATATCACAAAGTGATATCTGAGCAGAAGTTCGTTTTCTGCTCTGGTCGCAAGTCAGTCTTCTAGACTGAGTCATTCTTTCAGTAATACCACTAAGTGGTAACGGAGCAGTAAGTTGTTTCCTGCTCTGGTTATGAGTCATCTTTTTCTAATACGAGTCATTCCTTTAAGTAATATCACAAAGTGGTATTTTTATACAAGTCTTCCTTCGAGAAATAGTATAGAGTATTTGTTTGCACTCTATATCGAGTCTTCTTTCAAGTCGTGAGACACGGTATTTGTATATACTCTGGATCAGAGTCGTCTTTCCAAGTATGAGATAAGAGTTAGACTATAATACTAAGATTGAGAACATAGATGTCAACTCAACCGCCGGCTACGTCGACTCAACGAGGAAAAGGAAAGAATTTTATGATGTGATTTCTTTTAAATAAGAAATTTATTGAACAAGTATTCAATAAAGATTGAGAATGAGAATGAGGTGTGTTTTAAAAATGAGAATTTTTACAGAAGTATAATTTTTATACTTTATACGATTATGCGATAGTACATGTACTATCTTATGTGAAATTATTTACGCAATGATTTCCTTTTTATGAAAAGTTATGCGGATACACGAATATAGTCGGATTTTAGGGATTTTTCCTGGTTCAATGAGAACGCAGACTTGAAACCTAAGAACTTTCTGGTTCTTCGAGAACTTAGACGTTTTTAAGAAACGTTGTTGTGGAATGATTTCGAAAGGAGATCCCTAACGCGAGAAGGACTTCTATTGATGAATGTCACATGCGTTAAGTGACATGAATAAAGATTTGGCAAAGTGGAACTTGTTTTCTGAAAAATTCCTGCGAGGAAAATGAATAAAAATAATTCAATAAATCGTGTTAGTAATCGAAGGGAGCAAGTAGACGTTTGAGAAGCTTTCGGCTTCGAGTTAAGAAATATATGAACGAAACGACGAAAATCGAGTAAAGTGGAATCAAATTTAAGTGAAATAAGTGAACATTACTTACGTATAAGTAATGTAAATGACGTCTTTTCGTGACACGTCATCTCTTTTTCTTCTCGTTTCGTGTTTCAATAGGGTTCGCCTTGATCGAACTCTATAAAGAAAAATCGTAGAGATTATTAGGAGTCGAGCGCGAAGCTTGATTAATTTTTTTCCATCGATCGCCCGATTCTAGCGACGACAACTGGAACTTAGTTTTCTTGGAATTTATTCTTAAGTTATATTCCATTTTTCTTTTGGAATTTAATTCCATATTTCGTCTTAAGCGACGACTACAACTAGTACGAATATCAAGAGTCGTAAACGACAAATTCTTTGTAAATGAATGTTACTTTTGAATAAGTAATATGAACGAAGTAAATATACTTTGTTTTAATAAGTGAAAGTCGTTAAGAATTAATGAGTTGAGAAATAAAAGAAGAATTAAAATGAGTAATAATATGGTGAAATAAAAGAATGAAAATAAAATCTTTAATTTTATGAATGTATATATATATGTTGTTGAGTGCAATTTCTTGAATTGCTAGAAGTCTCGATAAGTGGTTGACTTAAGTGATGATGTTACAATTGAATAAGGAATATTCATATTGTACTTTATGTTTTTGATTGAGATAAGTAATTTTCCCTACCTGTTACTGATCCGTGTTTCCTTACAACTTTTGTAGGATGGCTAGGACTCGTGTGACGGCTCGGAAGAGCCGACCGTTGGTAGAGTGCGAGCGCACCATAGTTGACATGTTGCAGGACGAGTACTACGAGTTTGAGGTAGACTATGGAGAGGAAGACGTAGGACAGATTGTTAGCAATTTTTCTTCAGCCTACTACCCAGTGCGACACCTGATCCGGGAGAGTCAGGCGATACTAGACTTGATCGTACACCTACTACCCAGTGTTACACCAGAGTCACCACCGGTTGGACAGCAGATCGAGGAGTTGATCCCAAGCCCGGGATTCGTGGAGGTTGACGCTGAGACAGCCGCGCTGTTGGGGTTGTCTTCACCGTTTGTGCCAGACATTTGTGTTAGGGTCAGGGGACCGTTGGAGACGAGACTGTACAGAGAGAGGCCAGACCACCGAGAGATCGACGCGGAGCTCGCCGCCATGTTAGAGCTGCCTTCTCCACTTACGCCACTCGAGGAAATTTGCGCGAAGTGGGGAGTAGTACGAGAGCAGATGGAGGCAGGACCGTCCAGGGTCCGTTCTAGGGAGGACTTCGAGTCAGGTTCGGGATCAAGTTCAGTTCCCGAGCACCTTCTTCCCCTGAAGAAGCGTGCGGTAGAGGTCAGCGAGGACTACTTGGTTTCCGACTTGCAGGAGACCGTTCCAGAGGCACCCTCACCCACCCTGCTTACACTTGACAACGGTTCTACTCTTAGGGTGGACGAGGCACTCCAGCTTATTTTTGGTTCAGAGTCCGAGGAGGAGGACCGTGAGGAGGATCCGGACGAGGATCCGGAGGAGGACCCAGAGGAGGGTTGTTAGGGTTTTGCAGACCATAGGGGGTAGTTTTTGGACTCGACTGCAGTTTAGTCGAGCAGAGTGTTGTAGACGCGAGTACATATCAGTGGTAGTAGTAGCTCTTTGTCCTGTATAGAGTCGAATCAGTAACTAGTTAGTTTTTGTAGTACTCTAGCGGATACGAAATTTTATGAATTGTTTCCGTTCTAGTACTTCTAGTAGGTACGGAGTGCAGCTTGTTAGTGCACCCAGTAAATAGTATGCAGTCAGCCTAGTTGGAGGCAGAATTAATATTCTTTTTGATGTATATATATCTACATGACCCGTGAAGAGGGTTTTTAATCAAGAAAATTTCTTATGAATTGAGTAATTAAAATCAGAATGTCAAATGAACTCGTGTGACGAGGAAATGAGTTTAACTCGAAAGTTAAAAGATTAATGAAATAATATCGAAGTTATGTTCGATATGTTGTTCTATGAACTTGATTAAGTTGAGAACGAGCAAGTAAGTACTAAGTATAATTAACAAAAGAAAACTAATGAGAATTTCAATTTTTCCTTAGATCAAAAGAAAATGCCACCGAGAAACATGAACAATAGGAGAGGTCGAGGACCTGGAAGGCCGAGAGGACGTGGTAGACGTCAACCGGAAAACAACCAAGAACAAGAATATGAGCGGAATGTCACCCCATCCCTATCTCCATCCCCATCTCCACCCCCGTCACCATCACCACCACCTCCACCACCGCCCCGTAGAGATATTGAGGATCTCTTCCTCAAGAGGAACCCTCCATTGTTTAATGGAACTGGTAGCCCTAGCGATGCTGAGCTATGGGTGAGATCTACTGAGAAAATCTTCAAGCTCCTCAGATGCACTGATGAGGAAAGAATGCTTTGTGTCGCATTCCAACTGACGGGATCGGCAGATTACTGGTGGGAAGCAAGACAGAAGGTGATACCTGCAGAGCATCTGGCTCGTTTTTCATGGGAAGAGTTTAAGGAGATCTTCTTTGACAAGTACGTCCCCAAGACGTATAGGGCACAGAAGGAAGCTGAGTTTTATAATCTGAAGCAGGGAAAGCAGACTGTGACGGAATATGATGCCAAGTTCTGCGAGCTATCAAGGTATGCGCCGGCATTGGTTGACACCGAGGAGAAGCTATCCAAGAAATTTCAGGGAGGTTTACGACATGAATTGGGAATCGCTTTGGCTAGTCATGGAGGACTAGGCTATACAGACATACTGGAGAGAGCACTGGAAATGGAGGCCGTCATGCCTGATGAGAAGAAGATCATACCAACTGCATCAGCACCAGCGCAGAGTCAGAACCGAGGCTACTACAACAACAATAGTAGCAACTACCAAGGGAAGAGGAAATGGAACGGAGGAGGTAGTGGAGGCTACAGTCAGGGTTATAACAACCAGGGAAATCAGAAGAGGGGTAACTAGCAGGGTTATCAGCAGCCTGGCAACAACAACAACAACAACAACAACACAGTAAGAGGCCGTGGCAGGGAAACAACCAATCGGGGTTGTTCATTCAAGGGAATAAGCAGAACTCGCCATGGAAGGGAAATAATCAGCAGAATCAGCCGTAGGGGCAACAGAGGAATTTTAACTAGGGAGCGAATAACCCAGGGAGGGTTACCATCCCTGTCTGCCCGAAATGCAACCGAGCCCATCCTGGAGTCTGCCAGATAGGCACCCCTAACTGTTTCAACTGTGGACAGAAGGGGCACATGAAAAAGGACTGCCCTAAACCGCTTCAAGCAGTACCCCTCTGAGCCATCCAAGCGCAGCAGCAGCCGCCAATGAACCAGCAGCAGTTTCAGCAGCATGCACAACAGCAACAGAATGCGAGGGCATGCGCTATCAAACAGGGTGGCTAGCAAAAAGGAAAAGGCAATCTAGCAGGTATGGGAAAACTCCACAACATCCCCATTAAGATACTGTTTGATACTGGCGCATCGCATTCTTTAATTGCTGGCTCGTGTGCCGATAACTTAGACATCAGACCTGTAAGAGCTGCACAATCTATGAGAGTAGCCACACCTTCAGGAGAGATCACTACTTCTACTCACGTTTGCTCTAACCTAGAACTAGAAATCGGAACTCATAAGGTCATAGCGAACAACTTAAATGTTATGATAATGTGGGACGTAGATATAATCCTAGGAATGGATTGGTTGTCAGAGAATTGCGCCACGATTCTCTGCAACGAGAGAAAAATCTCTTTTTAGCCGCCGGGTAAAGAACCAACCGAATTCCATGGAATTTCAATGGGTAGAGGCGTACCAATTATATCAGCCCTTCAAGCCACCAAACTCATGAAGAAGAAAGGTACTACAGCTTATCTTGTGTACCTAGTCGGAGAGCCAGGAGCCGAGAAGACCATTCAGGACGTAAAAGTCGTGAACGAATATAAAGATGTCTTTCCGGAAGTGCTACCGGGATTGCCACCAGATTGTCATGTGGACTTCACGATCGATTTAGAACCAGGAGCAGCCCCTAAGTCTAAAGCCCCATATAGAATGGCACCGAAGGAACTGGAGGAGCTCAAAATCCAGTTACAGGAATTACTAGACCTTGGTTTTATCAGGCCAAGCGTCTCACCTTGGGGAGCACCCGTGCTTTTTGTTAGGAAAAAGGACGGATCGATGAGAATGTGCATAGATTACCGAGAACTGAACAAGATCACGCTCAAGAATAAATATCCTTTGCCAAGGATCGAGGATCTGTTCGATTAGCTCAAGGGTGCAGGAGTCTTCTCCAAGATAGATTTGAGGTCAGGGTACCATCAGCTCAAGATCGAACCTGAAGACGTACCGAAGACCGCTTTTAGAACCCGATATGGCCATTACGAATTTCTAGTAATGCCATTTGGTTTAACTAACGCTCCAGCCGTATTCATGGACCTTATGAATAGAGTCTTCCACCTCTACTTGGACAAATTTGTTTTAGTATTCATCGACGACATCCTCGTTTACTCTAAGAATGAAAAGGAGCACGAGGAACATCTACGGATAGTGTTGGAAACACTAAGAGCCGAGAAACTCTACGCCAAATTCAGTAAATGCGAATTTTGGCTGAAGGAAGTAATGTTCCTTGGCCTCATAGTATCAGCAGAAGGAATCAAGGTGGATCCAGCCAAAGTAGAAGCAGTGCACAACTGGAAGTCACCAACGAGTCAGAACGAGATCAGAAGTTTCTTGGGATTAGCCGGTTATTACAGAAGGTTTATCGAGGGATTCTCTACGATCGCTCGCCCGATGACGCAGCTACTCAGGAAGGATACCAAGTTTAAATGGACTGATGAGTATGACAAGAGTTTCCAAACTCTTAAGGAGAAGTTAACTACAGCGCCAGTACTAGCACTTCCAGACACAAACAAGGAATATGTGGTTTACACTGACGCATCGAAAAATGGATTAGGTTGTGTCTTGATGCAAGACGGACGAGTGATAGCTTATACTTCACAACAACTTCGACCTCACGAAGTTGAGTACCCAACCCATGATTTGGAACTCGCAGCCGTAGTGCATGCGTTAAAGATTTGGAGACACCATCTCTATGGTGTAAGAGTTGAGATATTCACCGACCACAAGAGCCTGAAGTACTTTTTCGAGCAGAAGGAATTGAATATGAGGCAAAGGAGATGGCTGGAACTAGTCAAGGATTATGACTGTGGAATTAACTATCATCCAGGAAAGGCTAATGTGGTAGCAGACGCATTGAGTCGCAAGGCTCCAACGAAGTTAGGATGCCTTTTTGTAGAAGAAGGAACTTTAGTACGAGAATTTGAGAAGATGGATATCAGAGTGCTTGACACGCTAGCTACGATAACAAGTCAGATCGCAGCATTAGAAGCTACGCCAGATTTGAGAGAAAGAATCATCAGTGCTCAAAGAAAAGACGAGTCAATGGAAATGTTACAAGTAAGGATAAGAACAGATAAGCCAGAAGGATATTCTGAACCTCCAGACAATGCGATACTCTATGAAGGCAGGATTTGTGTTCCTGACGACAACAGCAAACTGAAGAACGAAATCTTGAGTGAGGCTCACGATACGCCTTACACAGCACATCCAGGAAGTACGAAAATGTACCAAGATTTGAGAAGAAACTTTTGGTGGAATGGAATGAAACGAGACGTCGCCTCGTTTGTAGAAAGATGCCTAGCATGCCAGCAAGTCAAGGCTTTACACCGACGACCATATGGATTGCTACAACCATTGGATGTCCCAGATTAGAAATGGGAAGGCATAGCTATGGATTTTGTCACAGGCCTAACTAAGTCGAGAAGAGGAAACACATCAATTTGGGTGATAATAGATAGGCTTACGAAGTCAGCACACTTCTTACCGATTAAGATTACATACGGATCAGAGAAACTAGCTCAGTTGTATGTCAGAGAGATTGTACGTCTGCATGGAGTACCGAAGGTTATAATATCAGATAGAGATGCCAAATTCACCTCGAGATTTTGGATTACGATGCAGAAAGAGTTAGGAACAGAGCTTAATTTCAATACAACATTTCACCCACAGACAGATGGACAGTCAGAGAGAACGATTCAGATTTTGGTTGATATGTTGAGGATAGTAGTTTTGGACCGAGGCACGAATTGGAAAGAAATTCTACACTTAGTCAAATTCGCTTATAACAACAGCTATCAGGCCACGATAGGAATGGCGCCGTTTGAGGCTTTGTATGGAAGGAAATGTAGATCGCCACTTTATTAGGATGAAGTAGGTGAGAGAAAGAACCTAGGCCCAGATGCGATCAATGAGATGATGGAGATAGTTCGACAGATTCGAGATAGAATGAAAGAGGCCCAGAGCCGACAGAAGTCTTATGCCGACGATCGTCGAACCAATCTTGAGTTTGAAATAGGAGATAAAGTTTTTCTTAAGATATCCCCGACCAAAAGAATCCTTAGGTTCGGAGTTAAGGGTAAGCTAAGACCCAGGTTTATAGGACCTTATGAAATCCTCGAGAGAATAGGACCCGTCGCTTATAGATTGGCCTTACCGCCAAGTCTAGGAAGCGTTCATAACGTTTTTCACGTGTCTCAGTTGAGAAAATATGTTTACGATCCTAAGCACGTCATTAGTCATCAAGACGTAGTTCTTGAATCTGACCTAAGCTATGAAGAGAAGCCGATATCGATTTTGGATAGAAAAGTCCAAGAATTAAGAACCAAATCGATACCAATTGTGAAAGTGCTTTGGAACCACCACGGGCAAGAAGAAGCCACGTGGGAACTCGAGGAGAAGATGAAGGAGCGATATCCTCATCTTTTTGCAGAAGGTATGCAAATTTTGGGACGAATTTTTTTGTAAGGGGGGTAGGATGTAATGCCCCGTAAATTCCTTACGACCCTAAAATCTTAAAGTTAATTAAATAAATGGCTTTGCACGCCTAAGTTTACGATTTTGAATTCTAAGACTAACGGTCGAATCCGTTTCCGAAAATAAATTACGGAAGTCAGTTAGACGACTACTGTATTTAGCGTTAGCGCGTACGAAAAGTTTTTCAGAACGGAAAACCGTCTGATTTTTACATTCACGAAATTGCGATACGAACTCGCCCGAGAAAGTTCGTTTTTATGTTTTTCCGGATGAAACTCGGACTGTGTCGTCCCGAGTTTTTGTCAAAATAAATTTTGTAAATTTATTTTCCAATTAAGTTTTGTACGTTAAAATTTTAGGTCGAATCGGATCGCGACGATTTTGTGCCGAGCGACGTTATTCGTCGAACGTTTTCCGTAACGTCGGATCACGCCGGAAAAGCGCGTATTTCTTTCTTTTCCCTCACCCCAACCGACATCATCACCTCTCTTAGGGGATATTTTCATTTTTTATGTTTTATATAGTTTTAAAGGTGACACCTAAGGGTATACTATTCCTACTTTACACCTTTCATCTTATAACCTAAGTTAACAATTTAAATTCATTTCCTTCCCTCCCATCACCACAAAATCGGCAGCCCCCAATCCTCCTTCTCTCATCTTCATCTTTCATCCTCCATTGAAGAGAGCTTCAAGAACACCAAGAAGAAACACACAAGTATTGATTCATCCATCCAAACCTACTACTTTCTTCATTAATTCTCAAGGTAATTCTCTCCTCTATACTTCTATCCATCCACCTTCTTCTTCTTTTCATTTTCTTCCTTGGATCGAAAATTAGAGTGTTGTTTTTGATGAATTGATCTTGGATTAATGAAATTGGATATGTTAGATAGGTTAATTAGGGTTTAAAATTGAACAAAAATCAAGAACCCTAATACTTCTTTATTACTGAAAATTTTAGGTTAATTAGTAGGATTTTGGATCTCTTAAATTAATGATAGATTCATGCTTAAGAGATGTTTAATTAGTGATTAGAACAAAGAGGAATCGAAAGCCCCATGTTTTTGTGAAATTCGATTAGGGTTTGAGTATTGAAATTGGGGATTTATGCATGTTAGATGAAATTGGTTTTGCAATTATTCAATTGATGATATAATAGGATGATTAGTGGATAAATGATGTTAATTGGAGAAGAAAATCACCCGTTTAAGATATATATATATACCGAAAATTATTGAGTAATTAGGGGTTTTCATGTGTTGAGTTTAATTGATGAATTGATGATGGAATTATGTTGTAATTGATGTAAATTGATAATAGGAATTTATTTAGATTTTTCTAAAAATATTGTATGTAATGTAAGAGACGAAGAACACGTTATAAGTTGAAATATAGTGATGGTATGAATTGATTGCATGCATAGAAGTGATTCTCGTTAGATGTAGATTAATGTCGTAAAATTTGAACGAAATCCGACAACTTTGAAAATCGTGTAAGAGACGAACAATTAGTCGTAACTAATAACCGAGAAGTCGAATGAGAATTATAATTTGATAATATTGTCTATGACGAGCTTGAGAACAACTTTGTAGTCAATGTCATAAGCTTTCGAGCTATTATTATATGAGCTAGTTATAGTCGAGAACTAGAACGCGTTTTGAATTTGTTGGTTTAGTAATTGTTAGTTGAAAGCCGACGTTTATAACGTCGTGCTATTGATCGAGTTTTGAGAAGGAGTTCGTCACGTACAGGAGTACGTCATGACTGCCTTGAGGGTCCAGTTTCTAAAGAAATCGAATTCGACAGCTTAGAACGAACCTAAGACGTTATACGTCGAATCCATCGAGCAACTAGGGTTTTCGCGGCAGTTTTGCAACCCTCGCCGGAAACTGTAATAACTTTTAGCTCGTTTATCGGATTTGCGATCCGTAAATTGGAGTGTAAACTAGACATCCCAAACTTTCAAATGGTACAGGGCTCATCCCATGTTTCCAAATCCTCTGTTCTGGGTAGTCCCCAGAGTTACTGGATTGCGCAGTGAAATTTCAGTTTCAATTCTTCTAAGTTGTTTTGTTCGCAACTTAGTTTCTTTCGATCGTTTAAGCCGTAATAGCTATCGAATATCTTCCTACTGACCCTAGAGTCAAGTACAGGACCTTGAGTTATGAAAACCAGTCGAGATCACATCTCTTATCCGTTTAAATAAAGAAGTAGTAAGCGAGAAATTTCATAAGTCTTTTAATGATCTAAAATGTAATTCTCCTAAGTTGATTCTTTCCAACTTAGTTCCTTATGATCTTTTAAGTCGTATCGAGCTATCGAATACCTTCTCTACTGACCTAAGAGTCGAGTATGAGACCTTTCGAGTTCGAAACGGGATTTGAACGAGTCTCGTTCCCATTTAAGTAAAATTAATCTAGTAAGCGTGCAATTGCCTAAAGAATGAAACGACTAAAACTTATTTCGATTCTTTGATCGATTATCCTTTACGACCCGTTTTTAAGTGTTTTTGTTTTACGATGAAGGAGGAAGCCAACTGTAAAGAAAGGACGAAAGATCCGAAGTTGGAAGCTTTTGCTTTTAGTTCTGTATATCGAGGTGGGCTTTTATATACAAAATAAAACGTGCAATGCTCGGAAAATCTTTCTTTATCGCTTTGATATCTGTGTTTTCAAAGTGATATTATGGCATGAACTATTTTATGTTTTATGTGAGTTCTCTTGTACCTATCTGAGTCAACATTCGTGTTTTCCAGATTTAGAGTTAATCTAACTAGGTTAACTAACGATCGGCTCTGAGTTAGCTGCTAAGTGCTTTCCAGAGTTAGTGCACTTTGTAACCTGTGGTGTATGTGATATCCTGTTGAGGGGTACCAGCCACGGTGAATGAGAATTGGTCAAGATTGAAACATAGCATACCTTAAAATACTCGGCCGAGTAAATTGTGAAAATAAGTCAGAAAATATTTAGTAGACACGGGCCTCTTTTAAATAAAATCCCGATGTGCTACAATTATGAAATGCCATATTTATCTATACTCATGATTATGTTTTCGGCATCGTGCTCACTAAGTACTTTCGTACTTAGCCCTGCATTGTCTTCTAAATGTGCAAGGTTGAAGCGACGGTGAGCGGCGACGGTTGATGTTGAGTTGAAAGATAAGATGCTTTAGTTAGAACTCTTCCGCTGCAGAACTCTGAATCTTTTAAGATGTATCTTTTGAACAATACACTGTAGTTAAGTCTGTAAATATGAACTTAATTTCTACTGTGTACTTTTGTCAAGTAATCCGTAGCGATTAACTCTTTCTTTTATATTCAAGTCTTGTTCATGGTTTATTGATGCCTTTCATGTATGTTTAGTCAGTTAGCCCCCTTCTTCCCCGCTTCTTTAATCCAACCCCAGTCGCACCCCGGCTTCTGTCGTCCCTCGGGATTTGGGGCTGTGACAATAGCAATACCCGTCGGTTGAGAATTGGCTCGTTTACCGCCAATATTTCGGGTGGGAACCAACCCGTTGACCACAACCAAGGTTTATAAGTGTGTAATTTATGATACTCGTTTACAATTTATATAGACCCAAAATTTAATAAAAAATAAATAAATTGTATTATTCATTCTCGTCCTTAACCGTATAGCAATATTCACTAATTACGATTATAGAATATGCAAAGATGAAAACTCAACTACAAATAACGTAAAAAATTATTAATGTATGACGATTCTAGATATTAAGAAAATACATGGAGAAAATGCATAAAATGAATTTTTTTTCGAGTTGAGGTAGGTTGGAAAGCGGTCTGTCTACTGGCACGGTTCTGGGTCGGAATCAGCCCATTGACCACGATTTTAATTTATAAGTGTGTAATTTATGAAATCCTATGTGGCACACCCCAAGTTTTATGTCGATGGAAAATTATATTAATAAAAATTAATAAAATTATTTGATAGTAATATGTGATAGATGAAGAAAAATAGTACTCCCTCTGTCCAAATTTAGTGTACCCATTTGGGTGCTGGCACGACTTTTAAGAAAAGCTGATAAAGTGTAGTTGGTGGAAGAAAAGTGACTTTGAGGGGTAGTGGTAATGAGTGCAATTGGTTTTGTTAATTTGTCATTAAGTAAAGTAAGACTTAAAGGCAAGGGTTTGTGTGTATATTGTTTTGATTTATTAACCAATGTATCGATTTTTTTTTTCATGGTTGCAACATTGTCTATTTAATTCTTAATCGCTTTATTAATTTTTTTTTCAATTTTTTTCAATGTTATTAATTTTTTTTCGATTTTGCTGGTGGTAGTCAGTGCAACATTCCTATTTTTATTTGTGTATGCATTCTCACTTGTAATTTTCAAAATGATTAAATATGCAAAAATAAACACAAATAAGAAATAAAAACAGTTTTTTGGAATTAATTGAATTGAATGCAAGGAATGAAAGCAGAAGTAAAAAAATTGGAGGCAAAACACAATGGAATTGGAGCCAAAACATAAATTTCATAGAATAAACAATTCTAAAAGTACATTGATGTGATCCAAAACAAAGGAGGGAAATTTGAACCTCACCTAACTCACTTAAACTTCAATAAATACAAGCATTCTTTGCAGAATTCAATGCATCACAACAATCAGGAACTACATAAAACAAGATAAATGATAGAGGCAAGAACAAATACACAGAGTTGACATCAGACCAGCAAAACTCCATTGCCTAGTGGCTTCTCCAATGCAGCAACAATGGAAAATTGCATTGGGGAGCAAAGAAAGCAGCTGCAGAGGAGTTTCATTGCTGCTTGAAGACTATATGGAAGATTTGGTCCAAGGCAAGTGCGCAACAACTTTAGGGCATTCCTATAAACCTCAGAAGCAAGAAGATTGGGTAAGTGAAAAAAAAAATGGAAGCCATTTGATGAAGAGAAGATTAAAAACTTGTCAGTTCTCCAAAGGACATCATTCAGGATTATGGCAGAACAATTAGATGTTAGTAAAAGTCAATGTCATCTCTGGTTCAAAAATGAGAAGTTGAAGGGACATCATTCAACATTGTCTATTTAATTCTTAATCGCTTTATTAATTTTTTTTCAATTTTTTTCAATGTTATTAATTTTTTTTTTCGATTTTGCTTGTGGTAGTTCGTGCAACATTCCTATTTTTATTTGTGTATGCATTCTCACTTGTAATTTTCAGAATGGTTAAATATGCAAAAATAAACACAAATAAGAAATAAAAACAGTTTTTTGGAATTAATTGAATTGAATGCAAGGAATGAAAGCAGAAGTAAAAAAATTGGAGGCAAAACACAATGGAATTGGAGTCAAAACATAAATTTCATAGAATAAACAATTCTAAAAGTACATTGATGTGATCCAAAACAAAGGAGGGAAATTTGAACCTCACCTAACTCACTTAAACTTCAATAAATACAAGCATTCTTTGCAGAATTTAATGCATCACAACAACCAGGAACTACATAAAGCAAGATAAATGGTAGAGGCAAGAACAAATACAAAGTTGACATCAGACCAGCAAAACTCCATTGCCTAGTGACTTCTCTAATGCAGCAGCAATGGAAAATTGCATTGGGGAGCAAAGAAAGCAGCTGCAGAGGAGTTCCATTGCTGCTTGAAGACTATATGAAAGATTTGGTCCAAGGCAGGTGCGCAGCAACTTCAGGGCATTCCTATAAACCTCAGAAGCAAGAAGATTGGGTTAGTGAAAAAAAAAAATGGAAGCCATTTGATGAAGAGAAGATTAAAAACCTGTCAGTTCTCCAGAGGACATCATTTAGGATTATGGCAGAATAGTTAGATGTAAGTAAAAGCCAATGTCATCTCTAGTTCAAAAATGAGAAGTTGAAGGGACACACCAATGCTGTAAAGCCATTTCTCACCCCACAAAATATGTTATGCTGTAAACCTGCATCAACTGTGAATGAGTTGCTGCAAAATGTCAAGGAAGCCTATCAGAATTACCCACCCTGGAAGATAAACAAGATTTTCCTCCAACTACAGATGTGCTATCAAGAAATCATGAAGGTGAAAGGCAGCAATGACTACACATAGCCTCATATGGGAAAGGACAACAGGATTAAGGAAGGGGTGTTACCAGATTCTATTGAAGTTGATTTAGAGCTTGTCAGAGACAACTTATGTAATACCCCGGAAAATTTCTTCTGCGTTAAAAATTTAAAGTTATTAATAATTATGGCTTTGCACGCCTTAGCTCCCGATTTTCAATTTTAAGACTAACGATGAAATCCGTTTCCAAAAATAATTTCCAGAAATCGGACGAACGACTACTGTATTACGGTTTTTTCGCGTCAGTTAAGTTTTTCGCCCGGAAACTCGGAATCGAATTCCGTCAGAATTTACATTCACTTTTTCTTCGAGACGAGTTCACCCGAGAAAGTTAATTTTTGTGATTTTCCGGACGAATTTTGGATTGTGACGTCCCGACTTTTTCTCAGATTTTGGAAAACGAACCGTCCTTTCCGAATAAGTAAAATATTCCGGAACTAATGGTCGAATTAGTTTTCGCCGGAAATGTGACCGACTAAGAATTTATTTCTCGATTTTTATTACGTCGTATTAGGCCCGTAAACGGGATATTTTCGATTAAAATCCTATCCAACCACCACCTAGGGGTGTGACTCACCCTTCTTGGATAGTTCTTCTACTTAGTCATCAAAAACACCTCATCATCTCCCCCTCTCTCCTCCAATACAGCCAGCAGCCCTCTCTCTCTCTCAATTCTCTCTTTCTTCTTCATTTCTCCATGGAAAAGCATCAAGTTCTTCAAGGTTCTTCATCCTAAATCATTCATCATCCATCAAAGTTCAAATCCAATCACATATTCATCAAGGTAATCACCTCCTCTATCATTCTATCCATTTAGAATTTTCATTCCTCTAATTTTATTATGACCGAAAATTTGAGGATAAAGTAGGATGTTGTTCTTCGATTAATTCATGTAATTAGATGGATAGAAATTGATTTCTATGGATGAATTGAAGAGAAAAGCAAGAACCCCCATGTTTAGGGTTTGACCGAAAATTAGGGGTTATAATAGTAGGATGTTTAAAGCTTAATTAATTGGATGATTAAGCTTAGGATTGGTTTAATTGATGATTAATGCAAAGAAGAAATCGATTCCCCTAAAATTAATGTAGAAATCGAAATAGGGGTTAGGGTTTGAGATTGGGAATTCAATATATGATGGTGGAAGTGTTAGATGATGCCATAGCTTGGTAATTAATCAATTGGTGTTTAATTGTGAAGATTTAAATCGATAATTGACGAAATAGATCAAGTATGTGAAGATTTGGAGTTTTAAGTAAGTAGTAGTTGATGAAATTGGTGATGACATACATTAATATAGTAGTGAATGAGGTTATTAAGTTGTGAATTATGATTTTAAAGTTGAGGATTGATATAGAAATAAAATGGTTTTGGTTTAGTACATGGTTGGTTATAAGACAAGTTTTTAAACGTCGAGTTGTTAGTTGAGAAATGAAAAGGAGTTCATCACGTTTGTTTATACGTATTGACTGCCTTAAGTTGTAAAATTCGTGAAAATAAAAGTGGTAAAGCATTAGTCGAACCTAGGAAGCCGTGCGTCGAGTTACGAGCATTAGGGTTAATCTCGGGCAGTTCTGCGACCTTTTATGGAAACTGTCATAACTCCTACCTCGCTTAAAGAAATCGAGATCCTCGAATTGGAGAGTAAACTAGACATCCGTGGCTTTCTTTTGGTACAGGGCACGTCCCCTGTTTCGAAATCCCCTGTTCTGCGTGATGGTTACTGACCTGTACAGTGAATTTCCAAAACTCGTTTTCTTAAGTTGAATTCTTTTCAACCTAATCTCTTATGATCCTTTAAGTCGATATAAGCTATCGACTATCATTAATGACTGACCCCAGTGTCGAGTAATAACCCGGACGAGTTTCAAATGAAAAGTGTTTGAGTCTCATTCTAGATTAACTAAAAGAATCTAGTTAAGCGTGCAAATGCCTAAAGCTTAAGAACTTAAAAGATTAATTCGATTTCAGTTTCGATTTCCATTTTCTTCTATCGACTCAACAACTTATCGTTGTTTTATTATTTACGTTCAAAGAAGGAGGACGTTGAGGTTAGAAGACAGGGTGGAAGATCAGAGACGGAAGCACGAGTAATAGTTCTGTAAACGAACGAGGTGGGCTTTTCGAAAGTGTATCAATTACTGCCGTATTTATATGCGAGCGTTGCTCAAAGGTGTTTACGTTTTGCTTTAATAAATGAGTATTAAAGTATTTATATGCGAGCGTTGCTCGAAAGTGATTACGTATTGTTTTAATAAGTGAGTATTAAAGTTCTATCAGTGCTTTAATGAATTGTTTATGTGAATTCTATTATGTCTCTGTGCGTTAGCCCTCAGGTGCTAACCAGAGTATTAGATTCTAAGATAGCCCTCAGGCTGTTGTCCAGATAATTCCAACTAAACGATCAGATTCTGAGATAGCCCACAGGTGCTATCCAGAGGGACAGTTTCTGAGTTAGCCCTCAGGTGCTTTCCAGACGATCGGATGTGAGTTTAAAACCCACAGTGTGTCATTCAGAAATTAAATGTATATATGTCAGTAAAAGTTTTATACAAGTGTTTATGAAAATATGCATGATTAATTTATAATAAAAACTCTTGTGAGTTGTTTTCGGCATTGTGCCCACTAAGTACTTTTGTACTTAACCCTGCATGTTTGTTTTCTTTGAATGTGCAGGTTGAGTGACGAAGGCGGAGGAGGTTGAGTAAAGGTCGTAATTAAGGAAATAAAGATTAATTGAGCCTCGATTTCACATTCGATATGTGATATCATTTTCTACGTTTTTCCGCTGCCAATTCTGTAAACTAGTTTCAGTTAAAGTATAACTTAGAACTAAGTTTCATCCTTTGAACTTAGTCCCTTTTTAGAGTAGCTATGTCGAGTGATCCTCCGTGATTTACTCTTTCTTTTGCTAAGTAAAGTCGGTTCCCTTATTATGTAAATCCTTTCGGTTTAAGTTGTTTACACTTTAAACCTAGCTTTCACTGATCAAACTTTGTCGAGCAATCTTCTGTGATCGACTCCCTTTTTATTCAATGAAGTCAAATTCATAGTAGTTTATGTTACAAATATCGTTTATTCAGTAGTTTTCCCTTTCTTTCCCGTTTCTTTATTCCAATCCCTAGTCGCACCCCAACTTTGCCGTCCTTCGGGAAGTCGGGCTGTGACAACTTAGACTATCTGAAGGAGCATGGAATTGGAGAAGACAAATTCTACAACCTAGATGAATCAATAGAGGCATTAGAGCTTGTGGGGGTAGAAGACTGAATGAATGGAAGGGAATTGCAGGTGTTTTGAGTTGGTTTACAGGGACAAACAATGTGATATTTTTTGTTTTTTGAATTGTTTGGATTGTAAACTAAACTATGAAGCTGCAATGGAAAGATGGTCGTTTTGTTTGACTTATGAATTACAGTGTAATACCCCAGATATTTTCTTTCGACGAGAAATAAAAATTTAATTATTAATTAAGGCTTTGCACGCCTAAGTTAAGGATTTTCAATTCTAAAACTAAAGGTGAAATCCGTTTCTGAAAATAAATTCCAGAAGTCGGTTGAACGACTACTGTATTAGGATTGTCGCGTCCGATAGAATTTTCGTTCGAAAACTCAGATCGAAAAATCGTCAGACTTTACATTCACTTTTTCTGCGATACGAGTCTACCGGAGAAAGTCAGTTTTTATTATTTTTTCGGGCGAATTTTGGACTGTCTTATCCCGAGTTTTTATCGAATTTCAGAAAATGAATTATGCTTACCGAGTAAGTGATTTATTTATAATCTAATGGTCGAATTAGATTTCGTCAAAAATGTAACCGTCTAAGAAAGTAATTTCTCGATTTATAAACGTCGTATTAGACCCGTAAAACGAGATATTTTGACTAAAAATCCCCCACTAAACCGCCTATTACTTTATGAAATCCTATCATAACACCTCACCTCATTCTCTCTTCCCTCTCCCACCCAATACCGCCACCTCTCTCTCTCTTTTCTCTCATCTCTCTCTTCCACCATTGATGTTCTTCTTCAAGCTCTCAAGCTCCACAACTAGTTCATCTTCCGATCGATCTTATTTCCGAGTCCATAAACGTCAAGGTAAGAGCTTCCTCTATAGTTTGAACCGAACAAATTCATTTTACCTTCAAGTCTTGTCATGACCGATTTTTTTAGGAATTGTAGGATGATGTTCTAAGTATAATACATGTTATTTCATGCCTAAGATTGGATTTCTATGGTTAGAATTTAATAAAAATCATCCTCCTAAATTCTTTGCTAATACCGAAATTTATGTAAAATTGTAGGTGAAGTTAAGTTCGATTTTTTTTAGATGATTGGTTTGTGGATTTATGTTCTATGTATTGATAGATTGATGTGGGAATTAAATGAGAATTTTCTAAAAATAGAAACCAAAATGTAAGAGAGAAAGAAGTAGGAATTTGAATGAGAAATTGTTATGATTTGTATGATGTAATGATATAAATGAGATGTAGTAAGTGTGTAGATGAATATATAATTTAATTGGAATTTTCTAAAAATAAAATAGAAATCGTAAGAGACGAAGAACCGACGATAAGTTAAGATTCGATAATAATTTAAGTATATGATTTTCATATTAGTAAATTTTAGTAGTTGTTGAACGTTATTGGAAAATTTGAACGAATTCTAAGAAAGTTGAAATTTTGGTAAGAGACGAGTAATCGAGTTTAATTGTCGATAGGAAAGTCGAAGGAAACTAATTTGATATTAATGATTGTTGTTGATAAATGAACAAGATTATAGTTGACGATATTTCAATTCGAGATATGAATATAGAAGTTAGAAGATTAAAGTTAGAAGTTGATATGAGTTTGATTTTGAAATTAAAATTTGGTTTAGTAATTGGATAGTTAAAAAGACGAGGAAATGCTCGTCGTTTGTTTAAAACAAGAGACGTGAAGGTATTCCCGATAAAGGAACATGTGTCATGACTGTAATTTGTTAATAATTTCGTGAGCTTAAAGGTTGTATAGCATTGATCGAACCTAGGGAATCGTGCGTCGAGTTTTATCGAGCATTAGGGTTACCACGGACTGTTTTGCGACCCTTTACGGAAACTGTCATAACTTTTAGCTCACTTAATGAAATCGAGATCCGTAAATTGGACAATAAACTAGACATCTGTAGCTTTCTTTTGGTACCAAATGAATCCCCTATTTCGCAGAAATCTGTTCTGTATGAACTCCAGAGTTACTGCCTGGTGCAGAATTTTTCCGAAACCTATTTTTCTTAAATTGAATTCTTTTCAACTTAATTCCTTAAAAACTTTTAAGTCGTCAAGAGTTATCGACTTCCGTTATAATCTAAATGTCGAGTAAGGAACCAAGTTAGTTCTAAACGAGATGTGTTCGAGTCTCATTTCTTCGTTAATCAAAAGAAATTAGTTAAAGTGCAAATGCCTAAAAGTCTTAAACCGAATCCGAATGTCTTTTCTTTAATCGTCTCAATCGATTATTAAAGTTTGTTTATTTGCGATAAAAGGAGGAAGTCAGAATCAAGGATAGGACGGAAGACCGAAGACGGAAGCTTTAGTTGTTTTGTATATCGCCTAAGGTGCGGTTTTCTATATATCAAATAAAATGAGCGATGCTCGAAAATGTTTATCCACTGCTTTGATAAGTGTGTTTTCAAAGTGATTATCAGTGCATAAAATTATTTGTTTTATGTGAGTTCCTTTGTGCCATTCTAAGTTAGCCGACTGCTTTCAAGAATTTTGAGTTAGCCGACTGCTAACTAAATCGATCGGACTCTGAGTTAGCCAACTGTTTTCCAGAGTTAGTGTACACGGTAGCCGGTGTGTGTGGTACCCTGTTGAGGGGTAGCCAGCCACGGTGAGGAACGTGCGCGGAAGAAGTTAACTCTTCCCCGGCGTTAAAATGGGCAAGTTGAACGTAACAACAGAAAAATGCTGATCAACTATGTTTATGAAAAGAAAAATGTTTAGTAGGCACGGGCATTTGATGAAAAACCCTGATGCGCTATTTATCGAGATGCCTGATTAATCTATACCTTATGATTTTGGCAATGTGCCCACTAAGTATGTTTATACTTAGCCCTGCATGTGTTTTATAAAATGTGCAGGTTGAGTGACGAGAGCGGCGGAGGTTGAGTAGAGTTGTAAATAGGAAGAAGATCAGTGTGTCAAGTTCTACGCATTCCGCTGTCAAACTCTTCTTTTTGAGTTATTGTATATCTTTTGGTCTAAGTTCCAAACTTTGAACTTAGTTTACTTTTGAGAACAACTTGTCGAGCGATCCTTCGAGGTCGACTCTCTTTCTTTTTAATAAAGTTTGTTCATAGATATCAGTTATTGTTTAATTATTATGTTTATTTATTTTATTCCCCCTTCTTCCCCACTTCTTTAATCAAATTCCTAGTCGTACCCCGGCTTTGTCGTCCCTCGGGATTTGGGGCTGTGACATACATCATCAATGCAATACAACCACCAGCAATTACAGATCAAGTAGTGCAAGATCAAGTAGTCGGTGATCAATTCAACATATTACAGCTCAAGTAGTCACAGATGAAGTAGTCTCAGCAATCTCTTTTGCATCACTAACTTAGCAATTTCATGAAGCATTACAAGGTAATTGAGCCTCCAAAACTAGGGAATATATCTCCTAGTGGTGGCATCAATTAAAGGTAAGCATTGCATGAATTAAAGGCAATATCAATCACAGAGCATTAAGGCATCATTTGCATATTTCAAACAGGACATTGCATCAACTTAGATACGAGCATCATTTGCATATTTCAACAACAACAATTAATCAAATGTAGTATCAGTATACTTATAATTCAACAACAACAATTAAAGGCAACAATTGCTTGAATTAAAGGCAACATCAGATGTAGTATCAGTATCCTTATAATTCAACAACATCAACATAATCAGTGGCATGCATCAGCATGATCTGTGCATCATTTGCAGCATTCAAGGCATAAATCAAAGGTATAAATCAGAACCGACTATATAAAACAAACAAATTGATTCATCACAAGCCATATACCACAAATAGGCATCACCAGCCATCACCACAAACAAATAGGCATCACCAGCCATCACCAACGATAAACTATAAATAAGAAAGGAAAAACCTGAGTAGTATCTGATTCAGTCTCTGATTCAGAGTCGGGTTCATATCACCATTCATTGCGGCTTGGCAGTACAACTGATAAGGATCCAAACTTGTGGCAATGGATTTTGATTGCTTTGATTCACCTAGATCAACGATTGAATCCTCAGATTCACCTAGAGCAACCACAGCTTCCTCTGATTCATCGGGGAAGACAGTCTCCGACACGACCTCCGACCAATGCATCTCCGAATCTTCAGAAATCGGAGAGGGTTCCCACCCTGGTGGAATCCAAAGATCCTCAAAGAAAATCAGCGAATCGGAGAGGGGAGATGGTTCCCACCCTGGTGGCACCCAAAGATCTTTCATTGGAGAGAAGATGTCACGCCGGAGAGAGAGAGAGAGAGAGAGAGAGAGAGAGAGAGAGAGAGAGAGAGAGAGAGAGAGAGAGAGAGAGAACTAGGGTTTCGGAGAGACGTCGTCGCGATGGGAGACAGAGAGAAATAGATGTAGGGTTGTAGAGAGGCCATGTCACGGCGGGAGAGAGAGATAGATAGATCTAGAGGGTTACAGAGAGACGTCGTCGCTGCAGAGGAAGTGAGATAGATAGAACTAGGGTTGCAGAGAAATGGGGAAATGGGTAAGATAGAGAGCCGATGCTTCCACATAGATGTAGGGCTGTAGAGAAACCTGCAATGTTTTGGGCTTGGGTTTTGGTTTTGGGTTGGGTTAATTAGATTAGATGGATTAATTAGATTAGGTGGGTTAATTGTTAATTAAAAATGTAATTGGGCTAATGGTGGGTAAGTGTAACAGCCTGGCTTCCGGAATGACGGTTGACCCCACAAACCATCACAAGTCTTTTCTAGCGTGCTTTGTCCTCACCATCCCAGGAAAACTTCCCAGGAGGTCACCCATCCTAGTACTACTCCAAGTCTAGCAAGCTTAACTTTAGAGTTCTTCCAGGATAGGCACCAGAAAAGAAGATGCATCTTGATGGTATGAGTAGACCTATCAATTCCTTTAAGCTCTCCTTGAATATGTCGTCCCATTCTGACATATTCTCGGAATCCCTCTCGTTCGGGTGTGTTTCGGTTTATCCTTGCCCCCTCCACTTGAAAGTCTCATCGGAGGCGCTCCTTGTCCATGCCTTGTGCACCAGCGATCACTCCGTACTTCGGCCCTGGACGTCACAGGCCCACCAGCTTCCGCTTGGTTCGTCCCCGAACCACACCGTACTAGGAGAGGTTCAGCTCTGATACCAACTATAACAGCCCGACTTCCGGAATGACGGGCTATTACAGAATGGTATCAGAGCCGAACCTCTCCTAGTACGGTGTGGTTCGGGGACGAACCAAGCGGAAGCTGGTGGGCCTGTGACGCCCGGGGCCGAAGTACGGAGTGATCACCGGTGCACAAGGCATGGACAAGGAGCGGCTCCGATGAGACTTCCAAGCGGAGGGGGCAGGGATGAACCGAAACACACCCGAACGAGAGGGATTCCGAGAATATGTCGGAATAGGACGACATATTCAAGGAGAGCTTAAAGGAATTGATAGGTCTACTCATACCATCAAGATGCATCTTCTTTTCTGGTGTCTATCCTGGAAGAACTCCAAAGTTAAGCGTGCTTGACTTGGAGTAGTACTAAGAAGGGTGACCTCCTGGAAAGTTTTCCTGGGATGCGTGTGAGTGAGGACAAAGCACGCTAGAAAAGACTTGTGATGGTTTATGGGGTCAGCCGTCATCCTAGAAGCCGGGCTATTACAGTAAGGGTAGAAAATATGCAAAAATAGTAAGGGTAGATGGGTAAAATTTTGAAAGTGGTTATACTAAATTTGAACACTTTAAATGGGGTAAGTGTGTACAGTAAATTTGGACGGAGGGAGTATTTGTTAATTATTATAGGGTTAAATCATTCGATTATGCAATCTACTAAACTCACTCAGAATTTATATGCCCTTGAAGTTATATCAAATTCAATTAAAAAGTAATTTTACCACATGCTTACGTCTCAAATCCATGTAGTTATTTCTGTTAAAAATTCTAATATAATATATTCTCATTCATTTCAATAATTTTTAAAGCTTTATTCTTCTACAAAATCGATGTGAGCAAAAATATATTTGTCTCTTAAAGAGATTGTCCCACATCAATTTTGTATGAAATTGAGATGGATCGTTTTCATTGCAAATACTCTTTGTCCCACATTGATTTAGAAAAGGAAAATAATTTTGAAGATTCTCTATAAGATGAAAGTGGCCCTAAATACCCTACATTATGAGTTCAACATAAGATTAAGAAAAAAAAAGTTGAACCACCGCTTCAATTTAATAAAAAAAAAATTCATATTATCGATTATAGTATTATATTGACCAGCCCACCGCCACGATTTCGGATCAGAATCGACCCGTTGACCACGGTTTTAATTTTTAAGTGCTTAATTTATAAAACTCATTTAGAATTTATATAGAACCAAAACATAAGAAAAATTGAGTGTATTATTCGTTCTCACCTTAAATGTATAGTAATATTTACTAATTGCGATTATAAATTATGCAAAGTTGGAACCCAACTACAAATAACGTAAAAATCAATTCATAGATAACGATTCTAAATTTTAGAAAATACATGAAAAAATGAATAAAATGAAAAGTTTAAAATAAAAAAGAATAAAGAATGAAAATGTGGGATCTCAAGTTGAGGTACCCGTTGTTGGAAATTGGCTCGTCTACCTAATTAATTGACAAATTAGAAATTAATTATTTATTTATCAAGTTAAATAAAAAATTAATAGACTATTTAAAAATTTAATTCGGCCAACCAATAAATTAATTTGCTAAATTATTTGGGAACCATTTATTCGGATACTAATAAATTAGTTTCCTACAAAAAATATAATTATCTATTCGACCAACTAATATGTAATACCCCAGATATTTTCTTCTGACGAGAAATAAAAATTTTCTAATAAATTAAGGCTTTGCACGCCTAAGTTAAGGATTTTCAATTCTAAGACTAACGGTGTCACAGCCCCAAATCCCGAGGGACGGCAGAAGCCGGGGTGCGACTGGGATTGGATTAAAGAAGTGGAGAAGAAAGGGAACATAACTATAAACGTACATAAAAGACAACATTAATTCTGTGAACAAGACCTCAACATATAATTATAAGGAAAGAGTTTGATCTGAAAGATCAAACGACAAAGTGTTTCAAAAAGAAAACCTAAGTTATAAGTACAGAACTCGAATCAAAAGAAATCTAAGTTATTAACAGAACTTAGACTACAGTGTTTAATATACATAAAGCATCTAGAGTTTTGCAGCGGAATTGTAAGACACATATACAAGTCATCTCCTATAGACAACATTAACATCTAACTCAGCCGTCACCGCTCCCGTCGTTCAACTTACACATTTAGAAAACATATGTAGGGCTAAGTACGAAAGTACTTAGTGGGCATATTGCCGAAAACATACTCATAAGTATAGATAAACAGGCATCTTATTACAGTAGCACATCAGGGTTTTTCATTAAAGGCCCGTGTCTACTAAACATTTTTCTTTCTCATTTTCATAAGTTAGCTTGTACAAGCATTTTTCATAGATGTTACATTCAAATCTTGACCAGTCATAATTCACCGTGGCTGGCTACCCCTCAACAGGATACCACATACACCACAAGCTACAAGTGCACTAACTTTGGAAAGCCCCTTTTGACTAACTCAAAGCCGATTGTTAGTTAACTCCTTTTGATTAACTCATAAGGTACAAGAGAACTCACATAAAACACAAAACAGTTCATGCCATGATTATCACTTTGAAAACACGATTATCAAAGCGATAAAGAAAAGGTTTTCGAGCATTGCTCGTTTTGTTTCATATATAAAAGCCCACCTTATAGATTACAGAACAAAGATACGTGCTTCCGTCTTCTGTTCTTCCGTCCTAACCTTGGTGTCGACTTCCTCCTTCATCGTAAAAATCATACTTTAAAGCTCGGTCACAATCAATAAACGAATACGAAAAAAAATTGGATTAAGTTTTTATTCTTTAGACGTTTTAGGCATTTGCACGTCAACTAAACTCTTTTAGTTAAAAAGAAACGAGACACGAACGCATCTCGTTTGACGCTTAATCGGTTCTGTACTCGACACTTTAGGTCGGTAGAAAGAAGGTAGTCGATAACTTGAAACGACTTAAAAGATCGAAAGAGTTCAAGTTGAGAAGAATTCAACTTAAGAAAAATAGCTTTGAACATTCACTGCACGAGGTCAGTAAGTCTGCCCAGAACAGGGGATTTTGAAACAGGGGTCGTGCCCTATACCAAAAGATAGCCTCGGATGTCTAGTTTACTCTCCAATTCGTGAATCTTGATTCCGATAAACGAGCTAGGAGATATTGTAGTTTCCGTGAAGGGTCGTCGAAACTGCCGAGTGAAAACCCTAAGCTCGATAAAATTCGTCGCAGGTTTTTTCTAAGTTCGTTCTATGTTATCGAACCTAAATTCTCACGAATTTACTGACTCAATACAGTCTACTCGTGTCATTATACGTGATAGATCCCTTTTCATTTCCCGTTTAAAAACACGACGTTTAAAGCATCGTCTCATTAACTACGCAATTACTATACCAAATCAAGTTCAACTTCTCGTTATAACTATAACTCATCTTTTTCAATACTCGGACAAACATGTCGTCAACTACAAACTCGTTCATTAATCATTAATAATCATTAATATCCAATTAGAATCATTAATCGACTTTTCTATCATTACTTATTCTCGTCGCTTCGTCTCTTACCAAATTTCAAACGTTATTAGAATTCAATCAAATTTTACCACATTATAAACCATCTATCAAGGATCATAATTATATAAATCATAACCTCAAACTAACATCAAATCTCGACTTATCGTCCGTCGTTCGTCTCATACGTAAAATTTTACGTTCTCCATTTTCGTTCAAATTTTACGACAACGATTATCATCTAACAAGCATTACTAACATGCAAATCATATTATCAAAACATTATCGAGCTCTAACTTATCGTCACATCTTCGTCTCTTACATTTTTTATTTTATTTTTAGAAAAATCTCAATTTAATATATAATCGTCCTCATGCAACATATATCACATTTCCATTAAATAATAGAGCATATAATAACATTTACTATCCTAAATCGAGCCTCCTTCGTCTCTTAAGTTTCAAATTTTATTTTTAGAAAAATCTAAAACAATTCCTAGAGTTAATTAACATCATGAGGAACACTAATCTATCATTCAATCGACGAAGAAAACGAGCACGAACAAAGCCCCAATTTTTCCCTAAAAATCGGTTCACTTATTAGGTTTTGGGTTCTTGATTTCTTTTAAATTTTAACCATAGAAAATCAATTCTAGCCATCTAATAACAAGAAATTAAAGCTTAAACATCCTATTACAACATCTAGTAATTTTCGGTCATATTGAAACATAAATAGATTAAAAATCCAATTAGATAGAATTGAAGATCAAGTAATTACCTTGCTAATTATGGAATTGAAATTGAAAGAAGGTGGATGATTGATGAACTTGGAGAAGAAAAACTTGAAGAACCTTGGATGAATAATAAGGGTGATGGAGAAATTTGGGAGAGATGTATAATGTGTGTGTGGCATGAGTTATGAGAGAGGGAGGGAAGGTGATGACAACTTTGATCTTAGATATTTCCATTAAGCCTTAGGTGTCCCACTTAATATTATTAGAACAAATAAGACAAAGATGAGTCATAAAGGTGTATACTATAAAGAATTGAAATATCTTATAAAATGAGGGAGGGAGGGAGGTCATAGTGAGGATTTTTCCTCCAAAACCGCGTTTTTCCGGCTCGTTACGACGTTATGAAAATCGAGAAACAAAAACGTATTCGGTTACGTTTTTCGTCGAAATCCGATTCGACCAATAAATCCGAAATAATTAATATAATTAAAAATTATATTTTAAATTTAAAAAATTAAATAAAAATTCGGGACATCACAGTCCGAATTTTGTCCGAAAAAAATAATAAAAACGTTTTTTCCTAACTTGTTCGTCTCATAAAAAGAGTGAATGTAAAGTTCGACGGTTTATCGAACTGAGTTCTAGAACTCAAAAGTTTTCGTACGCGAAAACCCTAATACAGTAGTCATCTAACTGACTTCCGTAATTTATTTCGGGAAACGGATTTCACCGTTAGTCTTAGAGTTCGATTTAATGAACTTAGGCGTGCAAAGCCGTAATTATTATTAACTTTAAATTTTTAACGCAGTAGAAATTTTCTGGGGTATTACAAACGGTGAAATCCGTTTTTGAAAATAAATTCCAGAAGTCGGTTGAACGACTACTGTATTAGGGTTTTCGCGTCCGATAAAATTTTCGCCCGAAAACTCAAATCGAGAAACCGTCTGATTTTACATTCACTCTTTTTGCGAGACGAGTAAGTTAGTAAAAATCCATTTTTATTATTTTTCCGGATAAAATTTGGACTGTGATGTCCCGACTTTTTATCGGATTTTGAAAAACGAAATATGCTTTCCGAGTATGTAATTTATTTCTCATCTAACGGACGAATTAGATTTCGTCGAATTCATAACTACCTAAGAAATTATTTCTCGACTTTTATAACGTCGTTCTAGACTCGGAAACGAGATATTTCCGATATTTTTGGCACGCCCAAACGCCCCTTAACGAGTCATTCCCTTTGTAGGAGATATTTTATGACTTTATGGAATTGTATAAGCTTAGTCATCTCTCTCTCTCTCTCTCTCTCTCTCTCATTTCTCTCTCAAATTCCTCCATTGAAGACATCTCCTTCAAGCTTTGTCAAGCTCACATGTAATGCCCCGTAAATTCCTTACGACCCTAAAATTTTAAAGTTAATTAAATAAATGGCTTTGCACCCTTAAGTTTACGATTTTGAATTTTAAGACTAACGGTCGAATCCGTTTCCGAAAATAAATTACGGAAGTCAGTTAGACGACTACTGTATTTAGGGTTAGCGCATACGAAAAGTTTTTAGTTCGTGAAATCAAAACGGAAAACCGTCTGATTTTTACATTCACGAAATCGCGATACGAACTCGCCCGAGAAAGTTCGTTTTTATGATTTTCCGGATGAAACTCGGACTGTGTCGTCCCGAGTTTTTGTCAAAATAAATTTTCTAAATTTATTTTCCGATTAAGTTTCGTACGTTAGAATTTTCGGTCGAATCGGATCGCGATGATTTTGTGCCGAGCTACGTTTTTCGCCGAACGTTTTCCGTAACGTCGGATCGCGCCGGAAAAGCGCGTAGTTTTCTTCTTTTTTTCACCTTGGCCGACATCCCCCTCTCACATTGTTAGATTTTTGTGTTTTATATAGTTTAATTAGAGGACACCTTAGCTAGTTACTATTGCACTTTACACCTTGCAACCTTATAACTTATGTTTAAATAAATTATAACATCATCTCTCCCTCCCAACACCCCCAATTCGGCAGCCCTCCCTCATCATTCTCTCATCTTCATCTCTTTTACTCCATTGAAGAAAGCTTCAAGAACATCAAGAAGAAATACACAAGTCTTGATCCATCCATCCAAACTTCATTCTTCCTTTGTTAATTAGAAAAGTAATTCTCCCCTCTTAACTTCTATCCATCCATCATCTTCTTCTTTTCATTTTCTTCTTTTGATCGAAAGTTAGAGCATTGAAATAGATGATTGGATCTTGGATTAATGAAATTGGATGTGTTAGATAGGTTAATTAGGATTTAAAATTGAACAAAATTTAAGAACCCTAATACTCTATTAATACCGAAATTTTAGGTTAATTTGTAGGATTTTGGGATTTCTTCAATTAATGATAAATTCATACTTAAGAGATGCTTAATTAGTGATTAGAACAAAGAGGAATCGAAAGCCCCTTGTTTTGTGAAAATTCGATTAGGGTTTGAGTTTGAATTTGGGGATTTATGCATGTTAGTATGAAATTGGATTGCAATTGTTCAATTGATGTTATAGTAGGTTGATTAGTGAATAAATGTTGTTAATTGGAGAAGAAAATCACCCTCTTAAGATATACATAAATACCGAAAAATATTTAAGTAATTAGGGGTTTTCATATGTTTGATTTAATTGATGATTTGATAATGGAATATAGTTGCAAATGATGTCAATTGATAATAGGAATTTATTTAGATTTTTCTAAAAATATTGTATGTAATGTAAGAGACGAAGAACACGTTATAAGTTGAAATATAGTGATGGTATGAAATGGTTGCATGCATAGAAGTGATTCTCGTTAGATGTAGATTGATGTCGTAAAATTTGAACGGAATCCGACAACTTTGAAAATCGCGTAAGAGACGAACAACTAGACGTAACTAGTAACCGAGAAGTTGAATGAGAATTCTAATTTGATATTATGGTTTATGACGAGCTTGACAACAACATTGTAGTTGACGTCATGAGCTTTCGAGCTAATATTATATGAGCTATAGTTATAGTCGAGAACTAGAACGCGTTTTGAATTTGTTGGTTTAGTAATTGTTAGTTGAAAGCCGACGTTTAGAACGTCGTGCTATTGATCGAGTTTTGAGAAGGAGTTCGTCACGTACGGGAGTATGTGATGACTGACTTGAGGGTCCAGTTTCTAAAGAAATCGATTTGAGAGCTTAGAACGAACCTAAGACGTTATACGTCGAATCTATCGAGCAATTAGGGTTTTCGCGGCAGTTTTGCGACCCTCGCCGGAAACTGTAATAACTTTTAGCTCGTTTATCGGATTTGCGATCCGTAAATTGGAGCGTAAACTAGACATCCCAATCTTTCCAGTGGTACAGGGCTCATCCCCTGTTTCCAGATTCTCTGTTCTGGGAAGCCTCCAGAGTCACTGTATTGCGCAGTAAAATTCCAGTTTCAATTCTTCTAAGTTGTTAGTTCACAACTTAGTTTCTTTCGATCGTTTAGGCCGTAATAGCTAACGAATATCTTCCTACTGACCCTAGAGTCAAGTACAGGACCTTGAGTGATGAAAACCAGACGAGATCTTATCTCTTATCCTTTCAAATAAAGAAGTAGTAAGCGAGAATTTTCATAAGTCTTTTAATGAACTAAAACGTAATTCTCCTAAGTTGATTCTTTCCAACTTAGTTCCTTATGATCTTTTAAGTCATATTAAGTTACCGACTACCCTCTCTACTGACCTAAGAGTCGAGTTTGAGACCTTCCGAGTTCTAAACGGGATATGAACGAGTCTCGTTCCCGTTTAAGTAAAATGAATCTAGTAAGCGTGCAAATGCCTAAAGAATGAAACGACTAAAACTTATTTCGATTCTCTTTGATCGATTATCTTTTACGACCCGTTTTAAGTATTATTATTTTACGATGAAGGAGGAAGCCAGCTGTAGAGAAAGGTCGGAAGATTCGAAGATTTGGAAGCTAGTGCTTTTAAGTTCTGTATATCGAGGTGGGCTTTTATATACAAAATAAAACGAGCAATGCTCGGAAAATCTTTCTTTATCGCTTTGATATATGTGTTTTCAAAGTGATATTATGGCATGAACTGTTTTATGTTTTATGTGAGATCTCTTGTACCTATCTGAGTCAACATTCGTGTTTTCCAGATTTAGAGTTAATCTAACTAGGTTAACTAACGATCGGCTCTGAGTTAGCTGCTAAGTGCTTTCCAGAGTTAGTGCACTTTGTAACCTGTGGTGCATGTGATATCCTGTTGAGGGATACCAGCCACGGTAAATGAGAATTGGTCAAGATTGAACATAGCATACCTGAAAATACTCGGCCGAGTAAATTGTGAAAATCAGTCAGAAAATGTTTAGTAGACACGGGCCCCGATGTGCTACAATTATGAAATGCCATATTTATCTATACTTATGATTATGATTTCGGCATCGTGCCCACTAAGTACGTTTGTACTTAGCCCTGCATTATTTTCTAAATGTGCAGGTTGAAGCGACGGTGAGCGGCGACGGTTGATGTTGAGTTGAAAGATAGGATGCTTTAGTTAGAACTCTTCCGCTGCAGAACTCTGAATCTTTTGAGATGTATCTTTTGAACAATACACTGTAGATTCAATCTGTAAATATGAACATAGTCTCTACCGTGTACTTTTGTCGAGTAATCCTTAGTGATTAACTCTTCCTTATTTATATTCAAGTCTTGTTCATGGTTTATTGATGCTTTTCATGTATGTTTAGTCACTTAGCCCCCTTCTTCCCTGCTTCTTTAATCCAATCCCAGTCGCACCCCGGCTTCTGCCGTCCCTCGGGATTTGGGGCTGTGACAGAGTGGTATCAAAGCAAGGTCTGTTTTCCTGCTCTGACTATGAGTCAATCTTCTAGTTCGAGTCAATTTTCTAGTATGAGTTATTCTTTCAGTAATACCACTAAGTGGTAACGGAGCAGTAAGTTGTTTCCTGCTTTGGTTATGAGTCATCTTTTTCTAATACGAGTCATTCCTTTAAGTAATATCACAAAGTGGTATTTTTATACAAGTCTTCCTTCGAGAAATAGTATAGAGTATTTGTTTGCACTCTATATCGAGTCTTTTTTCAAGTCGTGAGACACGGTATTTGTATATACTCTGGATCAGAGTCGTCTTTCCAAGTATGAGATAAGAGTTAGACTATGATGCTAAGATTGAGAACATAGATGTCAACTCAACCGCCCGCTACGTCGACTCAACGAGGAAAAGGAAAGAATTTTATGATGAGATTTCTTTTAAATAAGAAATTTATTGAACGAGTATTCAATAAAAATTGAGAATGAGAATGAGTTGTGTTTTAAAAATGAGAATTTTACAGAAGTATAATTTTTATACTTTATATGATTATGCGATAGTACAAGTACTATCTTATGTGAAATTATATGCGCGATAATTTCCTTTTTTTTATGAAAAATTATGCGGATACAAGAATGTAGCCGGATTTTAGGGATTTTTCCCGGTTCAATGAGAATGTAGACTTGAAACCTAAGAACTTTCCGGTTCTTCGAGAATTTAGACTTTTTAAGAAACGTTGTTTTGAAATGATTTCGAAAGGAGATCCCTAACGCGAGAAGGACTTCTATTGATGAATGTCACATGCGTTAAGTGACATGAATAAAGATTCGGCAAAGTCGAACTTGTTTTCTGAAAATTTCCTGCGGGGAAAATGAATAAAAATGATTCAATAAATCGTGTTAGTAAATGAAGGGAACGATTAGACGTTTGAGAAGCTTTCGGCTTCGAGTTAAGAAATATATGAACGAAACGACGAAGATCGAGTAAATTGGAATCAAAGTTAAGCGAAATAAGTGAACGTTACTTACATGTAAGTAATGTAAATGACGTCTTTTCGTGACACGTCATCTCTTTTTCTTCTCGTTTCGTATTTCAATAGGGTTCGCCTCGATCGAACTCCACAAAGAAAATCGTATAGATTAATTAGAGTCAAGCGCAGAGCTTGATTAAATTTTTCTATCGATCGCCCGATTCCAGCGACGACAACTGGAACTTAGTTTTCCAGGAAATTATTCTTAAGTTATTCCATTTTTCTTTTGGAATTTAATTCCATATTTCGTCTTAAGCGACGACTACAACTAGTACGGATATCAAGAGTCGTAAATGACAAAGTTTCTTGTAAATGGATATTACTTTAGAATAAGTAATATGAACGAAGTAAATATACTTTGTTTTAATAAGTGAAAGTCGATAAGAATTAATGAGTTGAGAAATAAAAGAAGAATTAAAATGAGTAATAATATGGTGAAATAAAAGAATGAAAATAAAATCTTTAATTTTATGAATGTATATATATATGTTGTTGAGTGCAATTTCTTGAATTGCTAGAAGTCTTAATAAGTGGTTGACTTAAGTGTTGATGTTACAATTGAATATGGGATATTCATTTTGTAATTTATGTTTTTGATTGAGATAAGTTATTTTGCCTACCTGTTACTGATCCGTGTTTCCTTACAACTTTTGTAGGATGGCTAGGACTCGTGTGACGGCTCGGAAGAGCCGACCGTTGGTAGAGTGCGAGCGCACCATAGTTGACATGTTGCAGGACGAGTACTATGAGTTTGAGGTAGACTATGGAAAGGAAGACGTAGGACAGATTGTCAGTAACTTTTCTTCAGCCTACTACCCAGTGCGACACCTGATCCGGGAGAGTCTGGCGATACTAGACTTGATCGTACACCTACCGGACGAGTGGTGCGGATGGGCGCACCGTGCGGCATGGTACTTCTTGTAGATTTTCGGCGACGACACTGAGCCGACCGGCAACTACACCGGATTTGCCCTGTTCGTACACAGGAGGTTCTTCGAGAGCAGATTCATGCTCCCCATCCCATTAGAGCAGCACATCCCCTACAGCCACTTTCCAGCCGAGACGGAGCTTGAGCAGCTTGACTTAGACCCAGAGTACTCAGCTTTGTTAGAGTTGCCACCAGACGGTGTACTAGTTGAGGAGTCTGACGCTGAGTTAGAGCAGCCAGAGGAGGACGAGGAGACAGTAGTTACACCAGAGTCACCACCGGTTCGACAACAGATCGAGGAGTTGATCCCAGGCCCGGGATTCATGGAGGTTGACGCTGAGACAGCCGCGCTGTTGGGGTTGTCTTCACCGTTTGTACCAGACGTTTATGTTAGGGTCAAGGGACCGTTGGAGACGAGACTGTACAGGGAGGGGCTAGACCACCGAGAGATCGACGTGGAGCTCGCCGCCATGTTAGAGCTGCCTTCTCCACTTACGCCACTCGAGGAAATTTGCGCGAAGTGGGGAGTAGTACGAGAGCAGATGGAGGCAGGAACGTCCAAGGTCCGTTCTAGGGAGGACTTCGAGTCAAGTTCGGGATCAGGTTCAGTTCCCGAGCACCTTCTTCCCCTGAAGAAGCGTGCGGTAGAGGTCAGCGAGGACTACTTGGTTTCCGACTTGGAGGAGACCGTTTCAGAGGCACCGTCACCCGCTTTGCTTACACTTGCTGACGGCTCCACTCTGAGGGAGGACGAGGCTCTTCAGCTAGTTTTTAGTTCAGAGTCCGAGGAGGAGGACCCGGAGGAGGATCTGGAGGAGGACCCCGAGGAGGATCCCGAGGAGGATCCCGAGGAGGACCCGGAGGAGGATCCGGAGGAGGACCCAGAGGAGGGTTGTTGGGATTTTTGCAGATCATAGGGGGTAGTTTTTGGACTCGACTGAAGTTTAGTTGAGCAGTGCGTTGTAGACGCCGGTAAATATCAGTAGTAGTAGTAGCTCTTTGTCCTGTATAGAGTCAGATCAGTAACTAGTTAGTTTTGTAGTACTCTAGCGGATACGAAATTTTATGAATCGTTTCCGTTCTAGTACTTTAGTAGATACGGAGTTGCAGCTTGTTAGTGCACCCGGTAAATAGTAGGCAGTCAGCCTAGCTTAGACTAATAGTAGTCTAACCCTTTTTTGTATAAGTCCTCGTTGGAGGCAGAATTAATATTCTTTTTGGTGTATATATATATACATGACCCGTGAAGAGGGTTTTTAATCAAGAAAATTTCTTATGAATCGAGTAATTAAAATCAGAATGTCAAATGAACTCGTGTAACGAGGAATTAAGTTTAACTTGAGGTTAAAAGATTAATGAAATAATATCGGAGCTATGTTCGATGTGTTGTTCTGTGAACTTGATTAAGTTGAGAACGAGCAAGTAAGTACTAAGCGTAATTAACAGAAGAAAACTAATGAGAATTTTAATTTTTTTCCTTAGACTAAAGAAAATGCCGCCGAGAAATTTTAACAACAAAAGAGGTCGAGGACCTGGAAGGCCTAGAGGACGTGGTAGACGTCAACCGGAAAATAACTAAGAACAAGAATATGAGCGGAATGTCACCCCATCCCCATCTCCATCCCCATCTCCACCCCCGTCACCATCACCACCACCTCCACCACCGCCTAGAGATATTGAGGATCTCTTCCTCAAAAGGAACCCTCCAATGTTCAATGGAACTGGTAGCCCTAGCGATGCTGAGCTATGGGTGAGATCTACTGAGAAAAGTTTCAAGCTCCTCAGATGCACTGATGAGGAAAGAATGCTGTGCATCGCATTCCAGCTGACGGGATCGGCAGATTACTGGTGGGAAGCAAGACAGAAGGTGATACCTGCAGAGCATCTGGCTCGTTTTTCATGGAAGAGTTTAAGGAGATCTTCTTTGACAAGTACGTCCCCAAGACGTATAGGGCACAGAAGGAGGCCGAGTTTTATAATCTGAAGCAGGAAAAGCTGACTGTAACATAATATGATGCCAAATTCTGTGAGCTATCAAGGTATGCGCCGGCATTGGTGGATACTGAGGAGAAATTGTCTAAGAAATTTGAGGGAGGTTTACGACATGAATTGGGAATCGCTTTGGCTAGTCATGGAGGACTAGGCTATACGGATATACTGGGAAGAGCACAGGAAATGGAGGCCGTCGTGCCTGATGAGAAAAAGATTGTACCGACTGCGTCAGCACCAGCGCAGGGTCAGAACCGAGGCTACTACAACAACAATAGTAGCAACTACCAGGGGAAGAGGAAATGGAACGGAGGAGGTAGCGGAGGCTACAGTCAGGGTTTCAACAACCAGGGAGGTCCGAGGAAGGGCTATCAGCAGCCTGGCAACAACAACAACAACAACAACAACAACAACAACAACAACAACAACAACAACAGCAACAAGAGGCCATGGCAGGGAAACAACCAATCGGGGTTGTTCATTCAGGGGAACAAGCAGAACTCGCCGTGGAAGGGCAACAATCAGCTGAACCAGCCGCAAGGGCAACAAAGGAACTTTAACCAGGGAGCGAATATCCCAGGGAGGGTTACCATCCCTGTCTGCCCGAAGTGCAACCGAGCCCATCCTGGAGTCTGCCAGATAGGCACCCCCAACTGTTTCAACTGTGGACAGAAGGGGCACATGAAAAAGGACTGCCCTAAACCGCTTCAAGCAGTACCCCTCCGAGCCATCCAAGCGCAGCAGCAGCCGCCAATGAACCAGCAGCAGTTTCAGCAGCATGCACAGCAGCAACAGAATGCGAGGGCATGCGCTATCAAACAGGGTGGCCAGCACAAAGGAAAAGGCAATCTAGCAGGTATGGGAAAACTCCACAACATCCCCATTAAGATACTGTTTGATACTGGCGCATCGCATTCTTTCATTGCTGGCTCGTGTGCCGATAACTTAGACATCAGACCTGTAAGAGCTGCACAATCTATGAGAGTAGCCACACCTTCAGGAGAGATCACTACTTCCACGCATGTTTGCTCTAACCTAGAACTAGAAATCGGAACTCATAAGGTCATAGCGAACAACTTAAATGTTATGATAATGTGGGACGTAGATATAATCCTAGGAACGGATTGGTTGTCAGAGAATTACGCCACAATTCTCTGCAACGAGAGAAAAATCTCTTTTCAGCCCCCGGGTAAAGAACCGACCGAATTCCACGGAATTTCAATGGGTAGAGGCGTACCAATCATATCAGCCCTTCAAGCCACGAAACTTATGAAGAAGAAAGGTACCACAGCTTATCTTGTGTACCTAGTCGGAGAGCCAGGAGCCGAGAAGACCATTCAGGACGTAAAAGTCGTGAATGAATATGAAGATGTTTTTTCGGAAGTGCTACCGGGATTGCCACCAGATCATCATGTGGACTTCACAATCGACTTAGAACCAGGAGCCGCACCTAAATCTAAAGCCCCATACAGGATGGCACCGAAGGAACTGGAAGAGCTCAAAATCCAGTTACAGGAATTACTAGACCTTGGTTTTATCAGGCCAAGCGTCTCACCTTGGGGAGCACCCGTGCTTTTTGTTAGGAAAAAGGACGGATCGATGAGAATGTGCATCGATTACCGAGAACTGAACAAGATAACGCTCAAGAAAAAATATCCTTTGCCAAGGATCGAGGATCTGTTTGATCAACTTAAGGGTGCAGGAGTCTTCTCCAAGATAGATTTGAGGTCAGGGTACCATCAGCTCAAGATCAAACCTGAAGATGTACCGAAGACCGCTTTTAGAACCCGATATGGCCATTACGAATTTTTAGTAATGCCATTTGGTTTAACCAACGCTCCAGCCGTATTCATGGACCTTATGAACAGAGTTTTCCACCCATATTTGGACAAATTCATTTTAGTTTTCATCGACGACATCTTCTTTTACTCTAAGAATGAAAAGGAGCACGAGGAACATCTACGGATAGTGTTGGAAACACTAAGAGCCGAGAAACTCTACGCCAAATTCAATAAATGCAAATTTTGGCTGAAGGAAGTTATGTTCCTTGGACATATAGTATCGGCAGAAGGAATCAAGGTGGATCCAGCCAAGGTAGAAGCAGTGCACAACTGGAAGTCGCCAACGAGTCAGAACGAGATCAGAAGTTTTTTGGGATTAGCCGGTTATTACAGAAGGTTTATCGAGGGATTCTCTACGATCGCTCGCCCGATGATGCAGCTACTCAGGAAGGATACCAAGTTTAAATGGACTGATTAGTGTGAGAAGAGTTTCCAAACTCTTAAGGAGAAGTTAACTACATCGCCAGTACTAGCACTTCCAGACACGAACAAGGAATATGTGGTTTACACTGATGCATCGAAAAATGGATTAGGTTGTGTCTTGATGCAAGACGGACGAGTGATAGCTTATGCGTCACGACAACTTCGACGAGTACCCAACCCACGATTTAGAACTCGCAGCCGTATTGCATGCGTTAAAGATTTGGAGACACCATCTCTATGGTGTAAGAGTTGAGATATTCACCGACCACAAGAGCCTGAAGTACTTTTTCGAGCAGAAGGAACTGAATATGAGGCAAAGAAGATGGCTCGAATTAGTCAAAGATTATGACTGTGGAATTAACTACCATCCAGGGAAGGCTAATGTGGTAGCAGACGCATTGAGTCGCAAGGCTCCAACGAAGTTAGGATGCCTTTTCGTAGAAGAAGAAACTTTAGTACGAGAATTCGAGAAGATGGATATCAGAGTGCTTGACACGCCAGCTACGATAACAAGTCAGATCGCAGCATTAGAAGCTACGCCAGATTTGAGAGAAAGAATCATCAGTGCTCAAAGAAAAGACGAGTCAATGGAAAAATTACGAGTGAGGATAAGAACAGATAAGCCAGAAGAATATTCTGAAGCTCCAGACAATGCGATACTTTATGAAGGAAGGATTTGTATTCCTGATAACGACAGTGAATTGAAGAACGAAATCTTGAGTGAGGCTCACGATAGGCCTTACACAACACATCTAGGAAGTACGAAAATGTACCAGGATTTGAGAAGAAACTTTTGGTGGAATGGAATGAAACGAGACGTTGCCTCGTTCGTAGAAAGATGCCTAGCATGTCAACAAGTCAAGGCTTTACACCGACGACCGTATGGATTGCTACAACCGTTGGATGTCCCAGATTGGAAATGGGAAGGCATAGCTATGGACTTTGTCACAGGCTTGCCTAAGTCGAGAAGAGGAAACACAGCAATTTGGGTGATAATAGATAGGCTTACGAAGTCAGCTCACTTCTTACCGATTAAGATTACGTACGGATCAGAGAAACTAGCTCAGTTATATGTCAGAGAGATTATACGTCTGCATGGAGTACCGAAGGTCATAATATCAGATAGAAATGCCAAGTTTACCTCGAGATTTTGGATTACGATGCAGAAGGAGTTGGGAACAAAGCTTAATTTCAGTACAACATTTCACCCACAGACAGATGGGCAGTCGGAGAGAACGATTCAGATTTTGGTTGATATGTTAAGAACGGTAGTTTTGGACCGAGGCGCGAATTGGGAAGAAATTCTACACTTAGTTGAATTCGCCTACAACAACAGCTATCAGGCCACAATAGGAATGGCGCCGTTTGAGGCTTTATATGGAAAAAAATGTAGATCGCCGCTTTATTGGGACGACGTAGGTGAGAGAAAGAACCTAGGCCCAGATGCGATTAATGAGATGCTTGAGATAGTTCGACAGATTCGAGATAGAATGAAAGAGGCCCAGAGCCAACAGAAGTTTTATGCCGACGATCGTCGAACCAACCTTGAGTTTGAAATAGGAGATAAAGTTTTTCTTAAGATATCCCCGACCAAAGGAATCCTTAGGTTCGGAGTTAAGGGTAAGCTAAGACCTAGGTTTATAGGACCTTATGAAATCCTCGAGAGAATAGGACCCGTCGCTTATAGATTGGCCTTACCGCCAAGTCTAGGAAGCGTTCATAACGTTTTTCACGTGTCTCAGTTTTGAGAAAATATGTTTATGATCCTAAGCACGTCATTAGTCAGCAAGACGTAGTTCTTGAATCTGACCTAAGCTATGAAGAGAAGCCGATATCGATTTTGGATAGAAAGGTCCAAGAATTAAGAACCAAATCGATACCAATAGTTAAAGTGCTTTGGAACTACCACGGGCAAGAAGAAGCCACGTGGGAACTCGAGGAGAAGATGAAGGAGCGATATCCTCATCTTTTTGCGGAAGGTATGCAAATTTCGGGACGAAATTTTTCGTAAGGGGGGTAGGATGTAATGCCCCGTAAATTCCTTACGACCCTAAAATTTTAAAGTTAATTAAATAAATGGCTTTGCACGCCTAAGTTTACGATTTTGAATTCTAAGACTAACGGTCGAATCCGTTTCTGAAAATAAATTACGGAAGTCAGCTAGACGACTACTGTATTTAGGGTTAGCGCGTACGAAAAGTTTTTAGTTCGTGAACTCAGAACGGAAAACCGTCTGATTTTTACATTCACGAAACCGCGATACGAACTTGCTCAAGAAAGTTCGTTTTTATGATTTTCCGGACGAAACTCGGACTGTGTCGTCCCGAGTTTTTGTCAAAATAAATTTTCTAAATTTATTTTCCGATTAAGTTTCGTACGTTAGAATTTTCGGTCGAATCGGATCGCGACGATTTTGTGCCGAGCTACGTTTTTCGTCGAACGTTTTCCGTAACGTCGGATCGTGCCAGAAAAGTGCGTAGTTTTCTTCTTTTTTTCACCTTGGCCGACATCCCCCTCTCACATTGTTAGATTTTTGTAGGTTAATTTTTAGGATTTTGGGATTTCTTCAATTAATGATAAATTCATGCTTAAGAGATGCTTAATTAGTGATTAGAACAAAGAGGAATCGAAAGCCCTTTGTTTTGTGAAAATTCGATTAGGGTTTGAGTTTGAATTTGGGGATTTATGCATGTTAGTATGAAATTGGATTGCAATTGTTCAATTGATGTTATAGTAGGTTGATTAGTGAATAAATGTTGTTAATTGGAGAAGAAAATCACCCTCTTAAAATATACATAAATACCGAAAATATTTAAGTAATTAGGGGTTTTCATATGTTTGATTTAATTGATGATTTGATGATGGAATATAGTTGCAAATGATGTCAATTGATAATAGGAATTTATTTAGATTTTTCTAAAAATATTGTATGTAATGTAAGAGACGAAGAACACGTTATAAGTTGAAATATAGTGATGGTATGAAATGATTGCACGCATAGAAGTGATTCTCGTTAGATGTAGATTGATGTCGTAAAATTTGAACGGAATCCGACAACTTTGAAAATCGCGTAAGAGACGAACAACTAGACGTAACTAGTAATCGAGAAGTCAAATGAGAATTCTAATTTGATATTATGGTTTATGACGAGCTTGAGAACAACATTGTAGTTGACGTCATGAGCTTTCGAGCTAATATTATATGAGCTATAGTTATAGTCGAGAACTAGAACGCGTTTTGAATTTGTTGGTTTAGTAATTGTTAGTTGAAAGCCGACGTTTAGAACGTCGTGCTATTGATCGAGTTTTGAGAAGGAGTTCGTCACGTACGGGAGTACGTGATGACTGCCTTGAGGGTCCATTTTCTAAAGAAATCGAATTCGAGAGCTTAGAATGAACCTAAGACGTTATACGTCGAATCTATCGAGCAATTAGGGTTTTCGCGGCAGTTTTGCGACCCTCGCCGGAAACTGTAATAACTTTTAGCTCGTTTATCGGATTTGCGATCCGTAAATTGGAGCGTAAACTAGACATCCTAATATTTCCAGTGGTACAGGGCTCATCCCCTGTTTCCAGATTCTCTGTTCTGGGAAGCCTCCAGAGTCACTGTATTGTGCAGTAAAATTCCAGTTTCAATTCTTCTAAGTTGTTAGTTCACAACTTAGTTTCTTTCGATCGTTTAGGCCGTAATAGCTAACGAATATCTTCCTACTGACCCTAGAGTCAAGTACAGGACCTTGAGTGATGAAAACCAGACGAGATCTTATCTCTTATCCTTTCAAATAAAGAAGTAGTAAGCGAGGATTTTCATAAGTCTTTTAATGAACTAAAACGTAATTCTCCTAAGTTGATTCTTTCCAACTTATTTCCTTATGATCTTTTAAGTCGTATTAAGTTACCGACTACCCTCTCTACTGACCTAAGAGTCGAGTATGAGACCTTCCGAGTTCTAAACGGGATATGAACGAGTCTCGTTCCCGTTTAAGTAAAATGAATCTAGTAAGCGTGCAAATGCCTAAAGAATGAAACGACTAAAACTTATTTCGATTCTCTTTGATCGATTATCTTTTACGACCCGTTTTAAGTATTATTATTTTACGATGAAGGAGGAAGCCAGCTGTAGAGAAAGGTCGGAAGATCCGAAGATTTGGAAGCTAGTGCTTTTAAGTTCTGTATATCGAGGTGGGCTTTTATATACAAAATAAAACGAGCAATGCTCGAAAAATCTTTCTTTATCGCTTTGATATCTGTGTTTTCAAAGTGATATTATGGCATGAACTGTTTTATGTTTTATGTGAGTTCTCTTGTACCTATCTGAGTCAACATTCGTGTTTTCCAGATTTAGAGTTAATCTAACTAGGTTAACTAACGATCGGCTCTGAGTTAGCTGCTAAGTGCTTTCCAGAGTTAGTGCACTTTGTAACATGTGGTGCATGTGATATCCTGTTGAGGGATACCAGCCACGGTAAATGAGAATTGGTCAAGATTGGACATAGCATACCTGAAAATACTCGGCCGAGTAAATTGTGAAAATCAGTCAGAAAATGTTTAGTAGACACGGGCCTCTTTTAAATAAAACCCCGATGTGCTACAATTATGAAATGCCATATTTATCTAGACTTATTATTATGATTTCGGCATCGTGCCCACTAAGTACGTTTGTACTTAGCCCTGCATTGTTTTCTAAATGTGCAGGTTGAAGCGACGGTGAGTGGCGACGTTTGATGTTGAGTTGAAAGATAGGATGCTTTAGTTAGAACTCTTCCGCTGCAGAACTCTGAATCTTTTGAGCTGTATCTTTTGAACAATACACTTTAGATTAAATCTGTAAATATGAACATAGTAATCCTTAGTGATTAACTCTTCCTTATTTATATTCAAGTCTTGTTCATGGTTTATTGATGCTTTTCATGTATGTTTAGTTAGTTAGCCCCCTTCTTCCCCGCTTCTTTAATCCAACCCCAATCGCACCTCGGCTTCTACCGTCCCTCGGGATTTGGGGCTGTGACATCACAAGTCTCCCGTCTACCGATTGATTTCATTTCCGACTTCATATTTCGCAAGGTAGGAGTTTCTTCTATGATATGAACCGAACAAAAGCTTGATTCCATCATCTTTATTTTTTTCGAAACATAGGAGGTGAAGAAGCATGATGATTCTTGTTTATTTCGTGTTCTAGTATGCTTAAGAATAGATTTTATGGATCAAATCATGAAGAAAATCATCCCTCCCCTTAATCTTGTTAATACCGAAATTTTTTGTAGTTTTAGGGGTTTTTCGTAGCTCGATTTCTTTGATGTTTGATTGATGAATTAGTGATCTATATGATGTTATATGACTTCATGAATTAATTCAGAATTTTCTAAAAATAAAAATGAAAGTGTAAGAGAAGAACAAGTGATGATTTGAATGAGTAGATGATATGATATTCATGAATGGATAATAGAAATGGTATGTAAGATGTTGGAGGATGATAATATAATTAATTGAGATTTTTCTAAAAATAAAATGAAAATCGTAAGAGACGAAAGTCCGTCGATAAGTTGAAGCTCGATAATGTTTTTAGAATATGGTTTACATATTAGTGATGCTTGATAGATAATGATCGATGTTGTAAAATTTGAACGAAAACGGAGAACGTAGGATTTTTGTTAAGAGACGAGCAATCGTCGATAAGTCGAGCATAAGTAATGATTTAGGTTTGTGATTCGAACCTATGATAATCTTGTTAGTTGATGATCGTAACCGTAGAATTTGAACGAAATCTAAGAAGATATGAATTTCATTAAGAGACGAAGAAACGAGATTAAAAGCCGATAGAAAAGTCAAATAAGGAAAACTAATTTGTTAATATTGATTGTTGTCGGTTGATGAACGAGTTTGTAGTTGACGACATTTCCATCCGAGATACGAGATAATATGAGTTATAGATTATGAACGAGAAGTTGTTGAATGAAATAGAAATTGAAAATTGAATTGGTTTAGTAAATGGTTAGTGGAAAAAAGGACGAGGTTATGCTCGTCGTTTGTTTAATCAAAAGACGTGAATGTGAACCCGATTAAGGGATACTGCATGTAGACTGTATTGAGATGGAAATTTCGTGAAAATAAAAGTGGAATAGTATTGATCGAACCTAGGGAATTGTGCTTCGAGATTTGTCGAGCATTAGGGTTTCGCGCGACTATTTTGCGACGTTTCACGGAAACTGTCATAACTTTTAGCTCGCTTAACGAAATTGAGATCCGTAAATTGGAGAGTAAACTAGACACCCGTGGCTTTCTTTTGGTATAGAGCACATCCCCTGTTTCGAAGTACCCTGTTCTGTATGAACTTACTGACCTGTGCAGAAATTTCTAAAACTTGATTTCTTAAGTTAAATCCTTTTAACTTCGTTCCTTGTGAACTTCTAAGTCGTTATGAGTTATCAACTTCCATTTATCTACTGACCTAAGTGTCGAGTAATGAGCCAAGTCAGTTTATAAACAAGAATTGATCGAGTCTCGTTTATTAGTTAATCAAAAGAAAGTAGTAAAGTGCAAAAGCCTAAAGGCCTAAAAGACTTAACCGATTCCGAATTTCTGTTTTATTTTTAACGTCTCGACCAAATACTAAAAGTGTGATTATTTGCATTCAAAGAAGGAGGATGTCGAGATTAGAAGACAGGACGGAAGACAGAAGATTAAAGTTTGTTTTGTAAACGATTGAAGTGGGCTTTTCTATCAAAATAAAATGAGCGTTGCTCAAAAGTGTTTACTTGTTGCTTTAATAAGTATGTATTAAAGTAACTATCAGTGCATGATGAATTGTTATATGTGAATTCTCTTGTACCTCTCTGAGTTAGCCCACAGAGTGCTATCCAGAGTTTTGGATTCTGAGTTAGCCCACAGAGTGCTATCCAGAGATTCCAACTAAGCGATCAGATTCTGAGATAGCCCACAGAGTGCTATCCAGAGGGACAGATTCTGAGTTAGCCCACAGAGTGCTAACCAGACGATCGGATTCTGAGTTAACCTTCAGGGTGTTATCCAGAATTAAGTGTATAGCATTTTAAGTCTTATGAGTGTTTATGAAAAGATGCATGATTAATCTATACTCTTGTGAGTTGTTTTCGGCAATGTGCCCACTAAGTGCTTTATGTACTTAGCCCTGCATGTTTGTTTTTAAATGTGCAGGTTGAGCGACGGGAGCGGCGGTGGTTGATGTTGAGTTAAGAAGTCGTATTAGAATAAAGAACTTGTATCAATATTTTACGCTTTCCGCTGCCAATTTTTTTGAAGTTAAAGGGTCTAAGCCGGTACAGTGAACTCAGTTCCTTTTTGAACAACTTGTCGAGTGATCCTCCGAGATCAACTCTTTCTTTTAAATGAAGTCTTGTTCATAGAAGTTATTCTGTTATTAACGTCTGTATATTCGTTCATTCTTATTCATCCCCCTTCTTCCCCGCCTCTTTAGTCCAACCCCTAGTCGCACCCCGGCTTGGCCATCCCTCGGGATTTGGGGCTGTGACATAATAGATTGACCAAATTAAATTAAAATAAGTTATAAAAATATAGTTATTTATTCGGCCGACTAATAAATAAATTGCTAAAAAGAAATCTGGTGGAGCAAAATATGAAAAAATACACATGGATTCTAGGTATTTATAGGCTTTTCAATTGATGAAATTTTAGTAGATACTAAAATTCTATTATTTTACATTTAAAATTTCAAAAATTCGAGAATTTAGATAAATAGGAATCGAGGATTAAGAGAGGTGTCGCGTAGGATTTTTTCAAAACAAGAATCGTTTTCCTCCAAAGGCTGAGAAAGATATATTTACATTTACAACATGTGTTCTTTTTCTTTTTTTTTAGCTATATATTCATACATTAGATTCAATGTGATATGAATATAGCAGACACTATTCGAAGATTATAAAAAAATATGAATGAAAGATAAAGAGAATTCCACGTAGATTTCTATCACATATTACATTTAATAATTTTATTACTTTTATTAAACAATAATTTCTGTCGATTTTCGACGGAGCACACACTAAATTTTTTATATATATAAAAATAAATAACTTCACTTTTATCTATGTACAAAGTACAAACGGTTCTTTTAAAGAATTAATGTATTTTAAACTTTTATACTACTATTGGGAACTTTGGATTTTCTATATATTTAATATATATATATATATATATTGAATATATTAAAATATGATATATATTGATTTGAAAATTTGATTTTGTTAAGATTTTGTTTCCATGTCATATATAATACAGAATATAATAAATATGATAAATATTGATTTAAATTCGAAAAATTTGAGGATTTAGATAAATAAGAATGGAGAAATATGAGAAGTGCCACATATAATTTTTTTTTACGTAGAGTCGTTTTCGTTTATATAATAACTAGTGTGTAGCTCGTCGAAAATCGATGGAAAATTATTATTTAATAAAATTAATAAAATTTATATGATAGTATAAGAAAGATATAGTTTGTTAATTATTTTTTTTTCAAATCTAATTCACACTTATTATTTTGAGACATATTTTGAAATAGCCATAATGACCATTAAAATATAAATTTTGGCCATTTTTTTCAATTTGGGTCGAAAATACCCTTAATGAAACGCGGAACGGGTCGTGTCGGACGCGGGCAGGCGCGGGTCGGGTCGGGCCGGGTATGAGGCAGTTGGTACTTTTGGTACAAATTTAGTCATATTAGTACCAAATGTTCTAGTACTTCTGGTACAAATTTAGCCTTATTAGTGCCAATTGTTCCAAATTTAGTACAATTGGAACGAATTGTCGAATTAGTTCCAGATGTTCCAAGTTATGACATGGTACTCTTGGGACAAACATTTCAATTATTCCATGTTATATTGCATCGATTTTGCGGCTCCGCCTTCGGCTCCGATTGTATGGCTCCGTTTTCGCTCCGATTACTAATATATAGATAATCGTCGGGCAACAATTTAGATTTCTTCGGCTCGCTCCAAGGCCTTCGGCTCCCCTCGCTCGAATCTTGACCGAAGAAGAACCGGCAAACAAAAAAACGAAGAGGCAAACAAAAAATTGGAAATTATAAAAAATCTGAAAAATAAAAAAAAAAACAGAAAAAAAGAAAAAAAAATCTGAAAAATAAAAAAACAGAAAAAAAAGAAAAAAAATCTGGAAAATAAGATAAAAAAGAAATCTGAAAAATAAAAAATAAAACAGAAAATAAAGAAAAAGAAATCTGGAAAATACGAAAAAAAAATGAGAAAAAAAAAGAAAAAGAAATCTGGAAAATAAGAAAAAAAACAGAAAAAAAGAAAAAAACTGGAAAATTAAAAAAAGAACAAAAAAAAGAAAGAAAAAATTTGAAAAGGGTATTAAATGTCAATAAAATAGGTCAAGAAGTGATGGATCACAAATAGAAGAGGGAAAATGGTATTTAGGTCCTAAGTTCAAAAAAATGGCCATAATTTATATTTATGAAGAGGGTGGACTATAATTTATATTTCAATGCTCATATTGGCTATATCACATGATATTCTCTATTATTTTTATAGATAATTTTGAAAGCCCTATTTCTTCTCAAAACTGTTGTGAGACAAAAACTATTTACTTTTCAAAGAAATTGTCTTGTGTTGATTTTGTATGAAAATTGAGGTGGTTCTTTTTTATAGCAGATATCTATTTGTCTCCCTAAATTATAAAAAAATAAAAATTGCCTCCGTTGGTACTGAATCGGTCCCTCAATGAGCATAAATCTGGGTCGGAATTAGCTTGTAGATAAATCGTTAGTAATTTACTGCTAATTTTCCAACACATTCAAACGTTTTCCAACGGAAATGATTAATCAATCAATTTGAGACGGTATATTTAAAATTATTCAAACTTGTTTGAAATTTATATATTCGTACTTGTTTCAAACCCGATTAAAAAATCAGTCATCTGTATTCCTTTCTAAAACAATCTTATAGCAATACCCGTCAGTTGGGAATTGATGTCCCGTCTACCACCACGGTTCCGACCCGAAACCGGCCCGTTGTTCACGACTTTGATTTATAAGTGCGGAATTGATGAAACTCATTTACAATTTATATATACCCAAAATTTAATAAAAAAAATGGATTACATTATTCATTCTCATCCTTAAACTGTATAGTAATATTTGTTACTTAAAATTAAAGATTATGCAAAATTTGAAACCAGATGATTCTAGATTATAGAAAATACGTGGAACAATGCATAAATGAAAATTTTTCCGAGTTGAGGTACCCGTCCATTGGGAATTGGCCTGTCTACAATCACTTTTGATAAAATTGATTGTACTATTTGTCCTCGTCCTTAAATGTATAGTAATATTTGCTAATTATATTTATGAATTATGCAAAGTTGGAAACCCAGCTACATACCGAGTTGAGGTTCTCGTCGATTGGGAATTGGTCCGTCTATATAATTAATTAACCGAATTAAAATTAATTAAAAATATTGATTGTATTATTCGTTCTTGTCCTTAACTGTATAGTAATATTTACTAATTATATTTATGAATTATGCAAAGTTGGAAACTCAACTACAAATAACGTAGTAAAAATTAATACATTGAGGACGAATTTAGATTTTAGAAAATACATGAAAAAATGCTTAAAATGAAAATTTTAAATAAATAAGAATAAAGAATTGAGATGTGTCACGTGGGATCCGAAGTTGAGGTACCCGTCAGTTGAGGATTGGTCCGAATTAAAATTAATTATTTTTTTTATCAAATTAAATAAAAATTTATCAGACTATTTCAAATTTTAATTGATCCAACCAATAAATTAGCCAAATTAGTTTGGAACTATTTATTCGGTCGCCTAAAAAAATAAAGTCAAATTATTTTGGAACTATTTATTCGGTCGCCTAAAAAAATAATGATTTACTCAGCCAACTAATAAATTGGCCAAATTAAATTAAATTAATTAAACTATAAAAATATTATTATTATTCAGCCGACTAATAAATAAATTGGCTAAATAAAACTGGTGGTACAAAAGATGAGAAAATATATATTGATTCTAGGTATTTATAGATTTTTCATTAGGTGAAGTTTTATTGAACAACTGATGTGGGATATAAGATTTTAGTAGATAGAAATATGCACAAATGAAAAATTTTCCGAGTTGATGTACCCGTCGGTTGGAAATTGACCTGTCTACAACCACTTTTGATAAAATTGATTGTACTATTTGTCCTCGTCATTAAATGTATAATAATATTTGCTAATTATATTTATGAATTATGCAAAGTTGAAAACCCAGCTACATACCGAGTTGAGATTCTCGTCGATTTGGAATTGGTCCATCTACATAATTAATTGATCGAATTAAAATTAATTAAAAAAATTGATTGTACTATTCGTTCTCGTCCTTAACTGTATAGTAATTTTTACTAATTATATTTTTAAATTATGGAAAATTAGAAACTCAACTACAAATAACGTAGTAAAAATTAATACATTGAGAACGAATCTAAATTTTAGAAAATATATGAAAAAATGCTTAACATGAAAAATTTAAATAAATAAGAATAAAGAATGGAGATGTGTCACGTAGAATCCGAAGTTGAGGTACCCATCAGTTGGGGATTGGTCCGAATTAAAATTAATTATTTTTTTTATCAAATTAAATAAAAATTTATTAGACTATTTCAAATTTTAATTGATCCAACCAATAAATTAGCCAAATTATTTTGGAACTATTTATTCGGTCGCCTAAAAAAATAAAGCTAAATTATTTTGGAACTATTTATTCGGTCGCCTAAAAAATAATTATTTACTCGGCCAACTAATAAATTGGCCAAATTAAATTAAATTAATTAAACTATAAAAATATTATTATTTATTCAGCCGACTAATAAATAAATTGGCTAAATAAAACTGGTGGCGCAAAAGATGAGAAAATATATATTGATTCTAGGTATTTATAGATTTTTCAATAGGTGAAGTTTTATTGAACAACCGATGTGAGATACAAGATTTTAGTAGATATTTAAAATCTATTATTTTATATTTAAAAATTCAAAAATTTGAGAATTTAGATAAATAAGAATGATGGATTAAGAGGGGTGCCACATAGGATTTTTTCAAAGTAAGAATCATTTTCCTTTTAGTAATATAATGATAATAATAGATAGATAGATAGATAGATGGTAGATAAAATCTAATATAATCTATTATATAATATAAAATCTAAAAAAAATTATTTTCACTTCTAATTAATCTTCTACATAATATAAAATATAAAACCTTATAAATTTTGGTTTTCAATTCAAACATACAAAATCAATATATGCTAAATGGTGGATGAAATCTAATATAATATAATATATAATATAAAATATAATAAATATTGATTTTTAATTCAGAAAATTTGAGAATTTAGATAAATAGGAATGGAGGCATATGAGGGGTGTCACATAGGATTTTTTTTATGTAGAGTTGTTTTCGTTTATATAACTAGTGTGTAACCCATCGAAAATCAATGGGATATTATTAAAAGTAATTTGTTTGGTAGTTATACAAATTAATTTTGAAATTGAATTTTTTTAAATTAAATTCAAGAACTTATTTCTCAATTCCCCGGCTTCATTTATTATTTTTGATCCATTTAGTTCAATTTAATCCTAACACTTCAGTAAAATTATTAAAATTATTAGCGCAATTGTTTGATTATTATAATATTTTTTGTAAAAGTAAAATATTTAATTTCTAATTTAATCTAAAAAATTGTTATGTGATTCTCCGGTGTTTATTTACTTCTTCCTTTTTTAGCTTAATTTTAACCCAAAGACTTCATTAATATTATTAATAAAATTAGCCATAATTTACTTGGTGGTTATAAAAATTTATTTTGAAAGTGAGAATCTTTAGTATGTAATTAAATTTTAAAAAAAGTTCCGTGTCTGGTCTTCCTTTATTATTTTTTATACTTCCAATTCAATTTAATCTGCATGTTTCAGTAAGATCTAAGAAAATCGTTTCGCGATTCTTCCATCTTTATTTAGTAACACGAATTATCATAGCCACCATTTTTATGTTTATGTTGGAGCAAAAAATATCAACCCTCCTTGAGAGGTCCAAGTAATTCTCTGGATTCTTGCTGAAGGGCGGAGCTTGTTCCTTCAACACCCTTCCCTAGAGGGCCGATTAAGTTTTTCAATAATATGAAAATTATTTATTTGACAACCTAAATAATTGGCAAAATCAAATTTGTTTGAGCAACATAAATGTAGGATGAGAAATTACAGACTAATTTTGAGATTTATATAGATTCTCAAAGGTTAGAGTCTTATTAAAAAACGATGTGAGATAGAAAATTTTATACTAATTCTTAGAAGACACAAATTAAAGATTTTATACAAATAAAAATATGATATAAATATATTATAAGTTTATATAATAAATTATATAAGTGGTGTTCAAGGTGGATGAATTAAATGCTATTTAATTTTATACAAGATAACATACACATGCTTTAAAATATTGAATATATATGTTGAGGAAAGATATCATATCAAATCATAATTTGGGAAGATTTTAATCACCCATATTTAATTATGGAAGTTTTGAGAATAATAAAAATTAGATAATACTCCCTCCAATGTTTTTTATTAGTCGTTTTAGTGATTCTCATTATTTATTTTTTATAAGTCGTTTGAGGTATAATTACCAAAAGTAATCTCATTATTAATCTATATCATTAATACCATCCTTTTCATCTTCTTCCCAAAATTTGACGGCCGCTTCTTCTTTCTTTCATTATATTCATTTTTTACTGTTTCTCACTCTTTTTATTTCATTACATAAGGTTAATATAGGTAAAAAACTTGTTTATTAATATTTGTGCAAAATGCTAGAACGACTAATATTACAAATTGGAGGGAGTAGAATGTACGGATTAAAAATAAATGATATGGAGATTTAAGATAAATATGAATACTGAATGGCGAGAGCGCCACGTAGGACCTAAAATTAAAGGGAGGGTTCAGATTTAATATTATTTCGCCAAATTCCAATTGATAAAAAAAAATGTTTCTTTGATTTTATTCCACATTCTTTAGCTGCGAAAAATCAATAGAAATCAAACTAATTTATTTGTACAAACTAAACATACTTTAATGTATGAAAAAATAGTGTTGGAAAAATTATTAAGGTTTCGAAAGATGCCTAAAATCCAACTGGCCCCAACCGAGTATATGATTGCCTTTAGTCTTTTTTACCTAGAGCTCACTGTTTGAGCGTAGGGATTTTATCATTACAAGAGTCAAGCAGAAGAAGTCAACTGGACTAAAGAAGGAGATTCGTGGAAGAACTCAGTTGAGGTTAAACTCAGCTGAGATCCAAACTCAACTGAGGGATCACACTCAGTTGAGACTCAAGGTTAGTTGGGACATTAACCCCAACTGAAGCACAGACTCAGTTGGACAATAGCTCATATGATGTGTCCAAGGAACATTTCTTCCTTCAGCCAAAACTCGCACTTACTAAACTTGGCATAAAGCTTCTCGGCTCTAAGCGTTTCTAAGACTATTCTCAAGTGTTCCTTATGTTCTTCCTCATTCTTGGAGTAAATGAGAATGTCGTCAATAAATACTAAGACGAATTTGTCTAAGTACGGGTGGAAAAATTTCGATTCATGAGATCCATGAATACTGCGGGAGTGTTAGTCGAACCAAATGGCATATCTAAGAACTCGTAATGGCTATATCTGATCCAAAGGCGGTTTTAGGTATATCTCCGGTTTATTCTTTAACTTTTGTTGTTTAGACCTTAAGTCTATCCTCGAAAATACACTTGTTCCTTTTAAGCTTATCAAGAGGTCTTCTATCCTTATAAAAAGATACTTATTCTTAAGGGTTATCTTATTTAACTTGTGGTAGCCTATGAACATTCTCATAGAACCATCCTTCTTTCTAATAAACAAACTGGCGCTCCCCAAGGTGAGACGCTCGGTCTGATAAAACCAAGGTCTATTAGCTCTTGTAATTGGATTTTAAGTTCTTCTAACTCTTTCGGTGCCATCCTATATGGGGCTTTAGATTTGGGGGCCGATCCTAGTTCCAAATCAATCGTGAAATCTACGTGACGGTCTGGTGGTAAACCAGGTAATACTTCTGGAAAGACATCTTCATATTCGTTCACAACCTTCACGTCTTGAATGGTCTTCTTGGCTCCTGGTTCTTCAACTAGGTACACGAGATATGTTGTGGTTCCTTTCTTCCTCATTAACTTCTTAGCTTGTAAAGCGGATATTATCGTAATCCCATAAAAATTCAGTTGGTTCTCTACCCGAGGGTTGAAAAGAGATCTTTCTCTCGTTGCAAAGAATCGTGGCATAATTCTCTGACAACCAGTCCATTCCTAAGATTATATCTACGTCCCACATTATTTTAACGTTTAAGTTGTTCGTTTTAACCTTAAGAGTTTCGATTTCTAGTTCTAGGTTAGAGCAAACATGCGTGGAAGTAGTGATCTCTCCTGAAGGTGTAGCTATTCTCATAGCGTGTTCAGCTCTTACAGGTCTGATATCTAAGTTATCCGCACACGAACCAGCAATAAAAGAATGCGACGCGCCAGTATCAAATAGTATCTTAATAGGGTGTCATGAAGTTTTCCCATACCTGCTAGATTTCTTTTTCCTTTATTCTGAGCACCCTGTTTGATAGCACATGCCCTTGCATTCTATTGCTATTGAGCGTGCTGCTGGAACTGCTGTTGGGTCATCTGCTGCTGCGGCTGCGCTTGAATTGCCCTAAGAGGTTGGGGCTGTCCGTACTGGTTCTGTCCTGCCGCTTTCAGTGGCTTCGGACACTCTCTTTTTATATGTCCTTTCTGCCTGCAGTTAAAGCAAACACCCATGCCTGTTTGTCAAACGCCGGGATGCACTCTATTACACTTTTGGCAAACAGGAAAGGTAACCCTCCCTGGGTTATTATTTCCCTAGTTGTAATTCCTTTCTTGTCCAAGTGGCTGATTCGGCTGATTATTTCCTCTGCCTGACCCTGCCTGTCTATTTCCTTGAAGAAACAATCCTGACTGATTGTTTCCCTGCCATGATTTCCTTCCAAAATTATTGTTCTGATTCGGCTGCTGATAGCCCTGCTGATTTCCACTTCTCTGATTTCCTTGGTTGTTATAGTCCTGATTGTATCCACTGCTATTTCCCCCTTCCCACTTTCTTTTCCCTTGGTAGTTGTTGTTGTTGTTGTTGTTGTTGTTGTTGTTGTTGTAGTAACCTCGGTTTTGATTTTGGGTTGGAGCTGGTGTAGTTGTTATTGCTTTTCTTTCGTCAGGCACTACGGCCTCTATTTCTAGGGTTCGCCCTAAAACTTCAGTATAGCTCAGTCCCCCATGACTGGCTAATGCAATTCCGAGTTCATGTTTCAGTCCCCCACATAACTTCTTGGCTATTTTATCTTCGGTATCTACCTGGGCTGGCGCATACCTCGACAGCTCACAAAACTTGGCGTCATATTTTGTGACTGTCATCCTTCCTTGCTTCAAATTGTAGAACTCAGCCTCCTTCTGAGCCCTATAAGTCTTAGGGACGTACTTATCATATAATGCTTCCTTGAATTCCTCCCAGGTGAAACGAGCCAGATGCTCTGCGGGTATGACCTTCTACCTAGCTTCCCACCAGTAGTCAGCTGGTCCGGAAAGCTGAAATGCTATGCATAATAGTCGCTCCTCATCAGTACATCTGAGAAGTTTGAAAATTCGCTCAATAGATCGCACCCAAAGCTCAGCATCGCTTGGGTTTCCCGATCCGTTGAACACGGGTGGGTTACATTTGAGGAATAAGTCCTCAATGTCACGACGAGGTGGGGGTGGAGGTGGTGATGGTGAAGGTGGTGGAGGGGCATCATGATGTTCCTGTTCTTCCTCTCTATAGTTCTGAGCTGGACGTCTACCACGTCCCCTGGGCCTACCAGGTCTTCCTCAGTTGTTAACAACTCTCGGCGGCATATTTTCTTTGAAACTATAAGAACGAAACTCTTATTAGTACCTTATTCTTTTTTAAGCCTTCTTTTACTTTCTAACTCTTTTCTCAACTTAAACAAGTTCACGGAAAAGAAAACTGATAATAGCTTCAATTCTTAGCTCTTTTAAACTTTTAACTTCTCGGTTAAACCGAAATATTCATTTAATACTTTTCTTCTAATCGCTGCTTAGAAGAAATTTTCATAAGATTAAGCCCATTCTCGGGTCATCATATATATATATATATAGATACACGTCAAAAAGAATATTAGTTTTGCCTCCAACGAGGACTTATACAAAAAGGGTTAGACTATAACTAGTCTAAACTAGGCTAACTGCCTATCTATGAACCGGGTGCACTAAGAAGCTGCATCTCCGTATCTACTGGGAGTACTAAAACGGAAACGATCCATAAAACTACGTATCCGTATAAAGTACCTCAAAAACTAGTTACTGATCCGACTATTTACAAGACAAAAAGTGCTTTTGCTACTACTATGCGTCTAAGACGCCTCGAGTCACTACCGCCCTCTATGGCCTGCAAGACCTCGGAGTCCTCCTCTAGGTCCTCCTCCGAATCTGAATTAACGACGAGCTGAAGTGCTTCGTCAGCCCTAATCGTGGAGCCATCCAAAAGTACAAGTGGTGGTGGTGAAGGCACCTCTGAAACGGCCCTCTCCGAGTCTGACACTAGGTATTCACAACTGGGCTCTACTGTTCTCTTCTTCAGGGGAAGAAAGTGCTCTGGAATCGTACTAGGATCGTACTCCTCCCTAGAACGGACCCTGGACGGTCCTGCCTCATACTCTGCTCTAACTCTGGCCAACTCTGAACAAATCTCGTCAAGTGGTCTGAAGGGGTATGGTAACTCGATCATAGCGGTAAGATCCGCGCCAATCACTGGGTATTCTGCCTCTAAAACTAACTCCTTTGTGACCTCACTAGGTACAAACATTGGGGGCATCTCTAACTGTGCGTCCATCTCTAGATCTATCTCAACATGCTCTGTCTCTGAATCTGCTGGAAAGTGAGTGTAGGGAGAGTGCTCTTGAATGGGATATGATGCTATGATTCTGCTCTGAAATAAACGTTTGTGTACTGCTAGAGCAAATCCTAAGTAATCACCCGTCGGCTCTACGTTGTCGCCAAAAACTCCAAGGTAGTACCATGCCGTGTCGTGTGCCCAACCATGCCACTCTTCTGGCAGTCGAATAATCAGGTCGAATATAGCCTGACGCACTGTAACAAAATGGCGAGCTGCATGGTAAACGACCGAAAAATTACTAATTATTTGTCCTATATCATGATCCGGGTCTGCCTCAAAATCTCGATACTTATCTAGTATCTGATCAGCCCAAGTACGTTGTGGCGGGGATTGGCTCTCCTGCGCCATGTCAAATCTAGTATTCATCCTACAAAGTTTTTAAGAAACACGGATCAGTAACGGGTAGGATAATAACTTATCTTAAGGAAAATCTTAAATTACAAGTTGAATATTCCTTATTCAATTGTAATGTCACCAACACTTAAACAATTACTTATCTTAAACTTTTAACAATTTACAAAGAATTGCTTTTAAACAATATATAGAAATAAAATTTCAAGATTTTATTTCCATCCTTTATCTTATCATTCTTTTACTTCCTTACTTTATCTTCTTATCACATTCTTACTTCATTCTCCATTACTCTCTTTCTTTATTTCTCCTTTGAAGAAATTTTCTTAACGATTCTCACTTATTAAAACAAAGTACGTCTACTCTGTTCATGTTAGTCATTCAAAAGTAATCGTTTGAACTAACGTTCCTTAAAACGTCTAAGTTCTCGAGGAATCGGAAGGACCTTAGATTCAAAGTCTATGTTCTTAGCGAACCGGGAAAAATCCCTAGAATCAGTCTAGATTCTCGTGCTAACAAACTTTTGAAATTAAAAGAAATTATTGTGCAAATAATTTCACATAATATAGTACTCGTACTATCACATAATCACAAAATATCTCAAAGTATAATTCTTATACTTTTAAACAATTCATATTCTTGGCACCATTCTCATTCTTGATTCAAATATTTATTCAAAATTTTTTTCTTAAAAGAAGAACACATTTCTTGAAACTCTTTCCTTTCTTTCTTTCTTTCCTTTGTTGAGTCGACGTAGCGGGAGGTTGAGTTGTCGTCTACACTCTTAATCTTAGTGTTACGACCTAACTTCACTTTGAAAGAAGACTCGGGTATAGAGTATGAACGAATACTCTATCTGACTACTTTGAAAGAAATTTGCATACAGAGCAGAAACGATTGCTCTGTGTGATACCCCGAGTTTTTATCCCTTTAGAGAGCGTCTAATTAACCGAGTAAGATTCAAAGATGAAAATTTAAGAGTAAAATTTTTCTTTTCTAATTGAAGAGATTTGAATAAAACATTTAAATTGTCTTGTGAATCATGTGTGAATTTATCTGTTCTATTTATCTGAGATGATGATGATGTGATATGCTTGTTGAGTTGTTTATATGAAAATGAGTATGAATTTAAATTCCGGAAAAATCCCGAGAAGTTTGTTTGATTGAGCTAACATAACGTAAATCGCCGAGAAATATGTTTACGCCAACGAGACTAGAATAGAATTGAATTAGAACCTTCGAACCTAGAATTTCTTTTAAGATCACTGAGATAGGGTAAGAACTTATCCGAGAATTGAGAAGAGAAATGAGGCATTAGTCTTGACAAGGATTAATAAACGGATTAATAAGCCGATTAAATTCTTTTAAGAATTAAAGGACTAAAATGATCGAAACCTTTAATCTTTTAATTTGAGACGTGAAATAGGATTGGGATGAGTTAGTGTCAAAAGTGAAACAAGAAGAGGTTAGACCCATTAATAGAACAAAACGGAATTAATACGAATCGTTTTACCCGGAAAACCTTTACGACCGGATAATTAATACCCGTAACGACACGACGACGACACGTGTCATCCACCTCTCTCCCTCTCACGCCACCTCACACCTCCTCTCCCATCATCCTTCAATTTCCAAGGCTAAGACATCATGATTATGTCTTATGCATGGATTACCTAAAGTGTACATGCAAGTTAAAATCACATCACCTATCAAGTCTTGTCTTTTACAACTTCCAACAAGTACACCTTTTCCCTTTGTTGGATTTCAATTTTATTCATCTAAGACAAGAAAGGAAGACAACAATTCATTCATCACACTCCATCTCTCTCTCTCTCTATTTCGATCTCTCTCTCTCTAGCAAGAAAGAGAACAATCTCTCAAACTCTCCCAAGCTCTCTCTCTCTCGGCAATCTCCCTCTCTCCCTCATACCTTGATTTTTCTTCACATGCAACCATGGATTCAAGCTCTCCATCCATGAAAATGAAGTAGAAGTTATCAATCTCCATCCATTTCATCCATATTTTCAAAGAAAGGTAAGAATCTTCCAAGTTCTTGAAGTTGAATTCAAGAATCATCCAACACTTTTCTTTATTTTGATTCTTAAAACCTATGGATGATTAATCCCATGGTATTTCTTTTTTGAGGATTCAAGAAGACATCCTTCTTCCTTTCAAGTTCAAGCTTTGAAGCTACCATTCCCATCCATTTCAATCCCAAGAGCCAAGAGAAGGATTCCCATTTAATTAAGTATGAATTCATTTGATTAGTTGTAAAAAAATGTATGTCTATAAGTCCTAAAAGAAAGATCTATGCATGCATGTTATTTAATTTATGTTTAGGCAAACTTAGGATATGCATGTGCTAATCGAGTGAGGAGAATTCGTTAGGAGAATCGAGCATTAGATATTAATCGGTGAATTAAGAGAAGAAAAAGAAATTAAAACCCTAAAATTAAAATGAATACCGAAAATTATAAGAAAAATAGGAAAAATGTGAATCTTTGAGTTATTGTTATTTTGATGCTTGATTTGTTATTTTTATCATGTTAGTAATGAGATTATTTGCATGAAAAATTGAGAAATAAAATGCACAAAATGTGTATGTGTGTGCCGTGACTTTTGAGGAAAAATAGAGGTTTTATTTTGTTAAATTTGTTGATGAATTGAGTGTTGTTTTGATCAATGGAAGGATTATATGTTATGTTAATATGATTATACATGTGTGTAAATTGAGAAAATAAGTTTGCATATGGAAGTTTTGAAAGAAATTAATTGTAGAAGTAATAAAAAAAAAAAGGATTGGATGTTTAAGTATGTATTAATGATTAATTTGAATATGGAATAAAGATAGAAGTTTTGATAAAAAGACTTAAAGTTGAAAAGCTTTTAATTAAATAAAAGATGAAAAGATGTATGAAAAGATTTATTAATTAAATGTCTTGCATTAAAATTTAAAGACTTGAAATTTTACTAAAACTACAACAAAAAGATCTTTTATAATAAAGTGAGTTAATTCATAAAAATGTGTATCAAAAGATAAAGAAATTATTTAATAAGAAATGACTTAAGTTAAAGACAAATAAAGAAGAAATTATTAAAGAAATAAACAAAAATAGAGAAAACCGAGTTTAAGAAGAATTAATCGATAAGAAATAAAAAGAAAGTTAATTTGAGTAAAGAAAAGATGCTAGACGAGTTAAGATAAATACTCGTATAAGTTGATCGAGAAAATGAGAATAAAATAAGATGTCAAGAATTAAATGGAAAGAAGATTAATTAAATAATTAATTGAGTACATTATTTCTAACCAAGCGAATAAAAAGATAAACCGAGATAATAATTAGATGAACAATAGTCGAGATAAAAAAAGAGGATCGAATTAAAGATGAATAAGAAATCCAAATTTTATAAGAGTTAATAACGATTAAAGAGAAATCTTGTTAATTGAATAAAAGTTATAAAATATCTTATAAGATAATGGATGTAAAGTAAAGCATTGTCTACAACTAAGAAAGCTAGAATTAATAGTTTAAGCCTCCATAAAAAGAAATGCATAATCGAGTTAGATATTAAGATCCAAATTGAATGCATGTTAATGTGTCTTGAAGTATGTTTGATTTATATAAATTCATTATGTGTTTGAATAAGTGTTTAAATGCATGATTGTTTAATGTGAAAAATGATTGAACTTTTGTATGCAAGATGATTGGTTGTTAAATTGAAAATAAACTAAAGTCTTTGGAAGAAAGCTCAAGTAATAGAATGATAACAATGAAGTTATTAATTAAAACGAGAAAAGTGTACGATATTGAGTAGTAAAGTTAACCAATTCAAATAGAGTTAATAAATTAAAGACGAGAACGTGAGATCCTTTAGAAAAGTTAGAGCGAAAAGAGAGACGACTCAAATAGAAGTCCGTCAGTTTAAGTCCAACGCCTTTGTGTCCGTCTTTCATATATCTTATCTATCGATGTCGAACTATGAAGGATCGAGCCGGACGGATCGTTAAGCGAGGACAAATAGCCCTAGACCACCTAGCTAGTTCTTCGGAAGTCAGGTGGGCTTTTCTGAACCAAAACTATCGATGAAAATTAGTTATGCTATTGAATATTATGATATGATTTTCAAATGTGATTGACTTGCCATTTTATTGAAGTTAGTATGTGTTATCATCTATTTATATGAAGATGTGATTATCCTGTGAAAGCAGGAACCCACGTGTGGTATATGTTGAGGTGACTGTGAGCCTTGCTTCGGTTAGGCCGGTCATAGTGTTTGAGAAGGAGGCCTACTTCTCGGCACAGTGAAGTTATTGATGATAGATGATACATGCTATTATATTATATTTGACTGCACAGTCTGTTTTTAAAGAAAAATGTTTTGACATGCACAAGTAAAACCGTTTTTAAAACTGCTTATGTACTTGTGATGTTTGCCAAGGCAAGTTCAATTAATATAGCTTTAAGAAGCACCTTTATTCAAATGTTTTGGCAGGTTGACTGGATGTCGATGGCGTGGATACTTGGTGGTGTGGTTTGGTTTGGTTTTGTTGGTTAAGTTTAGTAGAATTTCGGACTAGCATTTGTACGTCTTCATACGTGCAAGTGTTGGGTATTGATGCTAAATTCCACTGCAATCCTTTTGAACTAATGTCTGTTGATGTTAATACTTTAATATTCATGTTTTTTATTCCGAGCGTTGTGCTCGAAGACTTTGAATGCTTGTTGAATTCGTAACCTTTTAACTTGTAATCCCGAGCGATGGGCTCGTAACTTGGTTTGTTGTTGAACAGGATTCCTTATCTTGATATATATATTCGTTTGATTTCTCCTTTTGTTGGAATTCCTTTCCCATCAGCATGAATTACTTGTTTGAATTCCTGTTAAAAGTGAAGTTAAGATGCTCGGTTACTATTTCACTATGCTTTTGAAATCCAAATTCGATTGCCTTATATTTCATCTTTGTTTTCCCGAGCATGTTCCCTTTATTTGAGTTAGTAGTTAGTTGTTTAGGTTTGTTGTTGTTCGTAAGTCGCACCTCGAGAGTCGGGGCGTGACAGGTTGGTATCAGAGCAAGGCTTTATTTGTTCTAAAGTCTGTTATTCTTTGATGAGTCGAGTCTAGATTTAATTCCTAGACTTATTTGAGTCAGTAAACCACACCAAGTTATCCACCATCTCATCCGGCAACCAGGTATGTCTTTTTCTAAAAGTTTTCTTTTCAAGTTAAAATGATGTCTGAGTTACTAAAATGTTGAGAATTTCTTTAAAGTTATTTTATTGAGCTATGATGTTTTGAGATGAATTTGTCGAATTGATTAATAACTAGATTGCTTTAGAATGTCTTCCCCTTTGCGAGTGCGTGTGAAAAGATCGGAAAGAATAAGGCGTGTGTGCGATTGGTTACGTGATTTGGAATTGCCCAAAAATCCCTCTTTGGAACGCAGAAATGAGTATGTAGTAGAATTCGTAATATGTTCGATAATTTGTTAAGTGTGCTTATGCGTTTAAAATTCGTATAGGATGGACAACGTCGATTGGATGCAAGAGTATTTGCACGCGAGAATGGAAAACAACGAATCTTTAGCAGAATTCTTAGCACGATACCATACGATTTGGGGAAAAGTTCAATATATGGACGTAGGACCGTTAGAAAGCATGACGCACCTGATTCAAGCTCTACCAGTAGAATGGAAGGACTGGGCAGCATCTCTTGTCCCTCGATTTCTAGGCTACCGTTACTTCGACCAAACCCTATACGGCGACGTAAATGCTTTTATCTCCGCGATTTCAGCTCGTTTTATGTCCTATGGTGCTCCTCCGCCCGAACCTTATGAAGATGATACTCCAAGCTTGTTGAATGACTTTGTTCGGAATCCCTCACCAATTCCTCCAAGTGGAACTATTTCTCTCCACATCAATTCGCCGCCACGAACTAATCTTCAACCTCAGAATCCTCTTGTAGATTACCCATTTGTAAGTGGTGTGCTTTTAACTTAATTTTCTTGATTCCCTTGTTTTCTGACTTATCAACATTGCAGCCGAATGGATGTGATGAAAATTCTTCTTCAAATGAGAACCAAATAGCTGCTTATATGAATCATCCGCAAGCGACCTTTTTGAGCCATCCTAGAGCAGAATCCTCTAGCCAAACCCGCTCAAGCAACGACAAAGCAAATGGAAGTGAAACCATTGATGCAGCGACTGTAGGGACCGTATATCTTCAGACTCTACCTAACAATGTTTTTCCTACCTCTTTTACACCTATCTCTCCATCAAGGCCAGCAGACGAACATGACTTCTAGATTGGCGTCTCCACCGATGCAGCTCTCCACCGTCACCAAGAAGAGAATCCTAATACTCAGCCATGGATCGAATTTGAGCTAGCTGCGATGAATTATACCCTGGAAGATTGCGAAGAAGCCTTAAGAGAAGCCGAGCGCGAGTGTTTCGCCATAGAGGATGATAATGTCGAGGAAGATGATGAACGGTTTGAAGGACAAATGCGTGAAGAAGAAGAAGAGGAGGAGGAAGAAGACCCGGAAGAAGATGAGGAGATTATAGAGCACTTCGGAGTGGATCCCGAAGTGGAACAGTATGATGATAACGGACCAAGTGAAGATGATTCTTGTGTGTAGGAGTGTTCCAAGAAAGTAGTTGAATTCAATCGTTTTAATTCAAGTGTGTTGAGAGTTGAACTCTTTTATTTTTCTTTTAGTTGTGTTGTAACCTGTGATGAAGACTATCATAATTTGACTAGGAAAAAGGGAAATGTTTTCCAAAGTAAATTCCCTAAGTGTTATAAGTCCTAGAGAAGGCCGCTGTTAAGCGTTTGGAAGTTGAAACATTTAGTTCTTTGAATTGAAATTGAATTTTCTGAGTTATTAAATCAAATTGAGTATTTGAGTATGACGTGATGATATTTTCTCTGTGATTATGATTGATTGATTTGAGAATATATGATGATGATATGAATATATGATGATATGAGTATGTGACGATTATTAGAAACTGAATGAGATGCATGTATATATGAGAAATTGAAGCAATGAATTATTTGAGAAAGTTTTAAATTGTTATTAATTATTTAAGTACCGATCGAGAATCGTGTTCCTCCCAAAAGAGAAATGTGTTCAGAATCGAGAAAGGTTCCCTGTAAGCTAAAAATCTAGAGTGGTTAAAGTTTTCCTTGTTTTAATCTTTAGAATGCCGCCAAGACGTAGAAATGTCAGAATTCCCGAAGACAATGCAGAAGGGCAACGTGACCCTACTCCGCCCCCTCAAAACGAAAGACGAGTCGAAGAGTTGTTTCTCCAACAAAATCCCCCGACGTTCGACGGTAAAGGCAGTCCGGCTGATGCCAAAGACTGGATTCATTCTTTAGAGCGAATTTTTCGTTTCCTTCGTTGTTCCGATCGTGAGCGTTTGGAATGCATGGCGTATCAGCTTAAAGGAACAGCCGATTATTGGTGGGAAGCAAAGCAAAGGATGTATTCTCCCGAAGAACGCGAAGAGTTGTCATGGGATCAGTTTAAAGAAGCGTTGTACGAAAAGTTTGTGCCAAGAAGTTATCGTAAGCAGAAATCCAACGAGTTTACCATTCTGAAGCAAGGAAAAAGATCCGTAGCCGAGTACGACCGGGAATTTTGCGAGTTAGCCCGATTTGCGCCCGATATGGTCGACACCGATGAGAAGATGTGCGAGTTGTTTAGAGCAGGACTTAGGCAAGATATTCGAGTAGTTCTCGCCAGCCAAAGTGGTTGGACGTACGCTGAAGCTTTAAACTGAGCTTTAGATATGGAGTTGGCAATGCAACCGGAAAAAGGATCGCAACCTCCAGCGAATCCCCAACCCCAAAACCAGATGATCACGACCACGTCTGCTCAACAACCCCAGTTCGGCCAATACGGAAAGAAGAAAGGGAAGTGGATTAGTGGAAATCAACCAACCAAGAAGCAGTGGCAAGGAAAGAGCCAACCGTAGCCACAGAAGGGAAAGGCACCGCAAACAAACCGAGGCAACCTACCCATCGGACCTTTAGGATTCCCTCCCTGTGCGACATGCGGAAAGATGCATCAAGGCGTTTGTAAGAGTGGAAGCAACGTTTGCTACACTTGTGGTCAGCCTGGTCATTTCTCGAACCAGTGCCCAAGTAAGCAACAAGGGTTTAGAAGCGGAAGACCAAACCAGTTCCAGCCGTCGCAGATGAAAGCTATCGAGGCAGCTCCTCTGCAGAAGTTCGTTCCACATCAACGTAAGCCGCCGCAGCCAACGCAGCAACTTCCTCAGCAAGAACCGCCGCTTTTCCAAAGAACATACGCGATTGAACAAAAACCGCAGGAGAAGGAGAAAGGAAATCTGGCAGGTATGGGAAAGCTTAACAACATACCTGTTATTGTTTTGTTCGATACCGGAGCTTCGCATTCGTTTATATCTAGTATCTGCGTAGAGAACCTAGAACTAGAAGTAGAAGAATCGAATCAGATGCTTAGTGTCGCAACCCCTTTAGGAAAGTCTGCGTTAGTTTCACGTGTTTGCTCGAATCTAGAGTTTGAAGTCGGAAACCGTAAGTTAGTCGCAAAATCCCTGAATGTAATCCAGATGCGTGATGTCGATATAATCCTAGGAATGGATTGGCTAACCCAAATTTTGTGACGATTCGATGCGATTTGAGGCAGATATCGTTTAAATCCCCTGGAGAAGAATCAACCATAGATTTTGGAATGGAAAAGAGAGTGAAGAAGAGTGTGCCGATAATTTCAGCCATGAAAGCGCAGAGATTGATGCGGAAGAAAGGAACCCAAGCGTACCTAGTCTATCTGAATAAGGACGAGAATCATGAGTTGAGTATCGATGATGTTCCAGCCGTACGAGAATTCAAGGATGTGTTTCCAGAAGTGTTACCAGGTTTACCCCCTGATCGTCAGCTAGAGTTTTCAATCGATTTAGAACCCGGATCAGCCCCGATATCCAAGGCACCGTATAGAATGGCCCCAAAGGAACTTCAAGAGTTGAAGATCCAACTGCAAGAATTGTTGGACTTAGGCTATATTCGACCAAAGGAACTTCAAGAGTTGAAGATCCAACTGCAAGAATTGTTGGGGTGCTCCGATTTTGTTCGTTAAGAAGAAGGATGATAGTTTGAGGATGTGTATAGACTACCGAGAGTTAAACAAGATTACGTTGAAGAATAAATATCCTTTGCCAAGGATAGATGATTTGTTTGACCAGCTAAAAGGAGTCGGTGTTTTTTCCAAGATTGACTTAAGGTCTGGATACCACCAACTCAAGATCAAGCAAGAAGATATTCCAAAGACTGCTTTTAGAACGAGATATGGACATTACGAATTCATAGTAATGCCTTTTGGATTAACAAATGCCCCGACAGTGTTCATGGATATGATGAATAGAGTTTTTCACGAATATTTGGATAAGTTCGTGATTGTCTTTATAGACGATATTTTGGTGTATTCAAGAAGTGAAGCTGAGCATGAAGAACATCTAAGAATCGTGTTAGAAACGCTTAGAATGGAAAAGCTGTATGCCAAATTCAGTAAGTGCGAATTTTGGTTAAAGGCAGTGAATTTCTTAGGACATGTAGTTTCGTCCGAAGGCATCCAAGTGGATATGGAGAAAGTGAAAGCTGTGCAAGATTGGAAGTCCCCGACGTCAGTACATGAAATCCGTAGTTTTCTTGGTTTGGCAGGATACTACCGAAGATTCATTGAAGGATTTTCTAAGATCGCGAAGCCGATGACGAGCTTGTTAAATAAAGAAACGAAGTTCACATGGACGAAAGAGTGTGAGAAAAGTTTTCAAGAACTCAAGACGAGATTGACGACAGCCCCAATTCTAGCCCTACCCGAGCCAGATAAAGATTATGTTGTTTATACCGATGCATCTGCTCAAGGACTAGGATGTGTGCTAATGCAAAATGGAAAAGTGATTGCATATGCTTCCAGGCAACTCAAACCTCACGAAGAGAAGTATCCAACCCACGACCTGGAATTAGCAGCCGTCGTTCATGCTTTAAAGATATGGCGACATTACCTTTATGGAGCGAAGTGTGAAATATTCTCAGATCACAAGAGCCTGAAGTACTTCTTCGAGCAGAAGGAGTTGAACATGAGACAAAGAAGATGGCTTGAGCTAGTAAAAGACTACGATTGCAAGATATCTTACCATCCCGGTAAAGCGAACGTAGTAGCCGACGCGTTAAGTAGAAGGAGAAGAAAGGAGAATTCGGATAGGATCGAGTTAGGATTTCTTTTAACCAATGAAGTCAAGTTGATTGAAGAGTTTGTAAAAATGAAGATTGAAGTAATCGTACCACCAGCGACAGTAGATCAAGTAATTGCTACCTTAGTAGTGATGCCTGACTTAAGAACCCGCATCGTAGAAGGCCAAAGAAGAGACGAAGAGTTAGAAAACCTACGAAGGAAGGTGAGAAGAGGAGAAGTTAAGGATTTTACAGAATCAAGCGATAATGCGTTGTTGTATCAAGGAAGAATTTGTGTACCTAACGATGACAAGTTGAAGAACGAGATAATGAGTGAAGCTCATGAAACCCCATATACAGCTCATCCCGGCAGCACGAAAATGTACCAAGACCTAAAGAACCAGTTTTGGTGGAATGGAATGAAGACGGAGGTAGCATTGTTTGTTGAAAGATGTCTAGCTTGCCAGCAAGTGAAGTCCTTACATCAAAGACCGTATGGACCTCTACAACCGTTACCAGTCCCAGAGTGGAAGTGGGATGGAATCACAATGGATTTTGTGACAGGATTGCCAAGATCAAGAAGAGGAAATACAGTAGTATGGGTAATCGTGGATAGGTTGACGAAATCTGCTCATGTCATACCTATTCCACATACCTATGGATCAGCCAAGTTAGCCGAGATCTACATCAAAGAAATTGTAAAGTTGCACGGAGTTTCGAAAACGATTACCTCAGATAGAGATTCGAAGTTCACCGCCCGTTTTTGGGAAAGTTTCCATAAAGAGTTGGGAACCTAATTGCAGTTCAGTACTGCTTACCACCCTCAAACCGATGGTCAATCCGAGCGAACGATCCAAATTCTCGAAGATATGTTGAGAGCCGTCTTGTTAGATAAAGGAGTCGAGTGGGAAAAAGTTTTACCTCTTGTTGAGTTCGCATACAACAATAGCTATCAGAATACGATAGGAATGGTCCCGTATGAAGCTCTTTACGGAAGGAAGTGTAGATCGCCGTTGTATTGGAATGAAATCGGTGAAAGGAAAGTGTTAGGGCAAGAAGCGATTGAAGAAATGATAGAATCTGTACGTCAAATCCGTGAGAAGATTAAGGAAGCTCAGAGTCGACAAAAATCGTATGCTGATAATCGAAGATCCAAGTTGGAATTTGAAGAAGGAGATAAAAGTGTAATGCCCCGTAAATTCCTTACGTTCTAAAAACTTTAAAGTTAATTAAATAAATGGCTTTGCACGCCTAAGTTTATAATTTTTAATTCTAAGGCTAAGGGTTAGCTTACAAAAATTTTTAGTTCGTAAGCTTAGAACGAAAAACCGTTTAATTTTACGTTTACAAAATCGCAAATACGAACACGCCGGGAAAGTTTGTTTTTATGTTTTTCCGGACGAAACTCGGACTTGTCGTCCCGAGTTTTTGTCAAAATAAATTTTATAAATTTATTTTCTAATTGAGTTCATACGTTAGAATTTAAGGTCAAATCGAATCACGACGATGTTTTGTACCGAACAACGTTTTTCATCGTTCGTTTTTCCGTAACGTCGGATCGCGCCAGAAAAACCCGTAATCCTCTTTTTTTTTTCTGCATGGCAGCCGACTTTTATCCTTTTATTTTTATTTGTTTTTAGTTGGTTTGGTGGAGACATGCATGTATACATTAGCTAAGTAAATGACACCTAAACTACACTTTACACAATTTCAAACCTATCATCATTTCATCAACTTAGACAAAACAATTCTTTTCTCTCTCTCCCTATCTCTCTCTCGGCTGCAGCACACACACAATCCTCCATCTTCATCTTCTCCATCATCCATACTCCATTGAAGAACCTTCAAAGCTTGAAGAAAGAACACAAGTCCTTAATTCATCCAACAAAACATCATACATCCTTTGTTAATTCTCTAGGTATTTTCATCCTCTACAATCCTATCCATTTAGTTTCCATTTCTTTTCTTCTTCTTTTTGTTCGAAATTTTAGAGGTTTGGTATGGATGTTTTGATCTTGAAATAGTGTAATTAGATATGCTAGATATGATAATTATGGATTAAAAATGAAGAAAAACAAGAACCTTATCTTTTGTGTCAATGCAGAATTTTTTGGGAAAATGATAGAATTTCTAATTTTCTTCTTTAGATCATGGATTCATGTTTAGTAGATGCTTAATTAGTGTTTGGAATGAAAAGGGATTGAAAGCCCTATGTTATTATGAAATTCAAGCAAAGGAATTAACATAAGACAAAGGAGATAGCTCGAACTAGTAAAATATTATGTTTGTGAAAATAATTACTATCTAGGTAAAGTTAAGAATAAGAATAGACACGCTGAGTCGTAAGACTCCAACTAAATTTAGGTATCTTTTCGTCGGAAAAGAAACGCTTATACAAGGATTCGAGAAGATAGATATAGAAAAATGCATGATGCATCAGCATCGATCGCAGGGCGAATAGCGGCACAAGTAGCTATATCAAATTACGAGAAAGGTTATAAGTATCAAGAGAAAGGACGAGTCAATGGATAAGCCTCGACTAAGGATAAGAATGGATAAACCAGACAGCAACTCTGAAGCAGTGAGTTCGTGATAGAAATTTGAGAGTGGACTTAGTAATTCCGATAACGACGAGATGGTTGTAGGTTACAAGGTAGAAAAGTCAGATAGCGAACCTAACTTTAGTACCGCTTTTCACCGCCAGTTGAATGAATAGTCCGAGAAAACGATTCAAGTACTCGTTGATATGCTAAGAACGATAATATTAGCCGAAGAGCGAATTGAAGAACATGTAGCCAAACAACCGAATTGTTATAACAATAACTATTAAGCTAAGATAGGTATTACGACTTACGAGACCTTGTAGAAGGAAAAGATTTACATAGCTACCTTATTGTTATAAGGTAGATGAAAAAAAAAATAATAAATAAATAAATAAAATTTAGGACCAAATGCAGTCAATGAAATGACCGAGATCATTCGATAGATTCGAGTCAGAAGAAAACAAGTTTTAAAGAAAACAAAAGTCCTAAGTATATACAATAATTCGAACTTAATAAACGAGAAGGAAAATAAAAGCTCCTTAAGTTTTCTCCGTTAATGAGAAACGCTAGTTTCGTATCAAGTTCAGACTTTGACAAAGATCTATATAATTAGTAAGTAACTTGGGAAAGATAGTTCCAATACGAATAGTTATAGATTTATCGTCAAGTTTATGAAATACTCATTTTAAATATATCTCATTTCAAGAAAGTAATATAGATTCGTTTTTATACACGGAGTTCTATCAGCAAGACGTCGTTCTTGAAATCGACTAAATTTATTAGGAAAGATCGAAAGCGATCTTAGATCGAAAAGAGCAAAAGTTAAAAAGCAAGTCGAGACGAAGAGTAATAGCATTATAAGATCATCACAGGCAAGAGAAAGTCATGTCGAGTAAGAAGTACTTCAAGCAGTTATAGAGGATAAGCAAATTTCGGGACGAAATTTTTCGTAAGGGGGGTAGGATGTAATGCCCCGTAAATTCCTTACGTTCTAAAAACTTTAAAGTTAATTAAATAAATGGCTTTGCACGCCTAAGTTTATAATTTTTAATTCTAAGGCTAAGGGTTAGCTTACAAAAAGTTTTAGTTCGTAAGCTTAGAACGAAAAACCGTTTAATTTTACGTTTACAAAATCGCAAATACGAACACGCCGGGAAAGTTTGTTTTTATATTTTTCCGGACGAAACTCGGACTTGTCGTCCCGAGTTTTTGTCAAAATAAATTTTATAAATTTATTTTCTAATTGAGTTCATACGTTAGAATTTAAGGTCAAATCGAATCACGACGATGTTTTGTACCGAACAACGTTTTTCGTCGTTAGTTTTTCCGTAACGTCGGATCGCGCTGGAAAAACCCGTAACCCTCTTATTTTTTTTCTGCATGGCAGCCGACTTTTATCCTTTTATTTTTATTTTTTTTTTAGTTGGTTTGGTGGAGACATGCATGTATACATTAGCTAAGTAAATGACACCTAAACTACACTTTACACAATTTCAAACCTATCATCATTTCATCAACTTAGACAAAACAATTCTTTTCTCTCTCTCCCTATCTCTCTCTCGGCTGCAGCACACACACACTCCTCCATCTTCATCTTCTCCATCATCCATACTCCATTGAAGAACCTTCAAAGCTTGAAGAAAGAACACAAGTCCTTAATTCATCCAACAAAACATCATACATCCTTTGTTAATTCTCTAGGTATTTTCATCCTCTAAAATCCTATCCATTTAGTTTCCATTTCTTTCTTCTTCTTTTTGTTCGAAATTTTAGAGGTTTGGTATGGATGTTTTGATCTTGAAATAGTGTAATTAGATATGCTAGATATGATAATTATGGATTAAAAATGAAGAAAAACAAGAACCTTATCTTTTGTGTCAATGCAGAATTTTTTGGGAAAATGATAGAATTTCTAATTTTCTTCTTTAGATCATGGATTCATGTTTAGTAGATGCTTAATTAGTGTTTGGAATGAAAAGGGATTGAAAGCCCTATGTTATTATGAAATTCAATTAGGGTTTGAATTATAAATTAGGGGGGTTTTGCATGTTAGTTGTTTTTGGAATTGCAAGTGATTAATAGTTGTGATAATAGTTTGATTAGTGAATAAATGATGTTAATTAGAGAAGAAAATCATTCCCTTAATATATGTTTAAAACCAGAAAATTATAGAGTAAATAAGGGTTTATACATGTTTGATATTAATTGATGATTTGTTAGTTGATTGTGTTGCAAATCATATTAGTTGATAATAGAAGTTAATTGGAAAATTTTCTAAAAATATTTAATGGGATGTAAGAGACTAAAATCACCTTATAAACTGAGTTATAATGAGGATAAGATATGTTAGCATGCATGAAAATGATTTATATTAGACGTAGATTAACGTCGTAAGATTTGAACAAAAACCGACAACTTTTAAAAATCGCGTAAGAGACGAATATCTAGTTGTAACTAAAAATCAAGAAGTCGGATGAGAATTCTAATATGATATTATTGTTTGTAATGAAATTTAGAACATCTTTCTAGTTGACATCATAAGCATCCGAGTCGATATAATATGGGTTATAGTTGTAATCGAGAACTAGAATGCGTTTGGATTTTCTTTGTTGGTTTAGTAATTGATAGTTGAAATCCAACGTTAGAACGTCGTGCTTTTGAACAAGTTGAGAAGGAGTTTGTCACGTACGGAGGTACGTGATGACTACTTTAAGAGTCCAGTTTCTAAAAAAGTTGAATACGAGAATTTAAAACGAACCTAAGACGTTATACGTCGAACTTATTAATCAATTAGGGTTTCCACGGCAGTTTTGCGACCCTCGCCGGAAACTGTTATAACTTCCAGCTCGTTTATCGGATTTGTGATCCGTAAATTGGAGCACGAACTAGACTTCCTAAGCTTTCTATTGGTACAGGGCTCACCCCCTGTTTCCAAATCCTCTGTTCTGGACAGCCTCCAGAGTTACTGGACTGTACAGTGATTTTTCAGTTTCTTGTTTTCTAAGTTGTTTAGTTCACAACTTAGCTTCTTTCAATCGTTTAAGCCATTTTTATCTATCGAACATCTACCTACTGACCCTAAAGTCAAGTACAAGACCTCTAGTGATGGAGACCAGTCGAGACCTTATATCTTATCTTTTCTTTAAAGAAGTAATAAACAAGAAATTCCTTAAATCATTCAAAGAATTAAAGTAAATCGCCTAAGTTGATTCTTTCCAACTTAGCTTCTCTTAATCTTTAAAGTCGTATTAGGATATCGACTACCATATCTACTGACCCGAGAGTCGAGTATGAGATCTTCCAAGTTCTAACGAGATTAATACGAGTCTCGTTTCCCGTTTAAGTAAAACGAATTAATTAAGCGTGCAAATGCCTAAAGAATAAAACAACTTAAACCTTCTTCGATTCTTTTTAATCGATTATCGTTGCGACCCGTTCTTAAGTATATTTATTTTACGATGAAGGAGGAAGCCAACTGCGAAGAAAGGACGAAAGATCCGAAGTTGGAAGCGTTTGCTTTAAGTTCTGTATTTATAAGGTGGGCTTTTATATACAAATAAAACGAGCAATGCTCGAAAAATCTTTCTTTATTGCTTTGATATCTGTGTTTTCAAAGTGATAATATGGCATGAACTGTTTTAAGTTTTTATGTGAGTTCTCTTGTACCAATCTGAGTTAACATTCGTGTTTTCCAGATTTCTGAGTTAATCTTCGGGTTTTCCAGACTTTTAGAGTTAGTCTATTTTTAGATTAACTAACGATCGGCTCTGAGTTAGCTGCTAAGTGCTTTCCAGAGTTAGTGCACTTTGTAACCTGTGGTGTATGTGATATCCTGTTGAGGGGTACCAGCCATGGTGAATTAGTAGTGGTCAAGATTGAACATAGCATACCTGAAAATACTCGGCCGAGTGATTTATGAGAAAAAGTCAGAAAATGTTTAGTAGGCACGGGCCTTTTCAACAAAACCCCGATGCGCTACGGTTATAATATGCCAGATTATTTATACATATGACTATGATTTCGGCATCGTGCCCACTAAGTACGTTTGTACTTAGCCCTGCATTGCTTTCTAAATGTGCAGGTTGAAGCGACGGTGAGCGGCGACGGTTGATGTTGAGTTGAAGATAGGTTGCTTTAGTTAGAACTCTTCCGCTGCAGAACTCTGAACCTTTTGGGATGTACACTTTGAACAATTCTCAGTAGTCTAAGTCTGTAATAATGAACTTAGCTTCTTTTGTACTTTTGTCGAGTAATCCTTAGGGATTAACTCTTTCTTATCTATATTAAAGTCTTGTTCATGGTTTAATGATGTTTTTTCATGTATGTTTAGTCAGTTAGCCCCCTTCTTCCCCGCTTCTTTGATCCTCATGGTTTAATTAATGAAGTTATTAATTAAAACGAGAAAAGTGTACGATATTGAGTAGTAAAGTTAACCAATTCGAATAGAGTTAATAAATTAAAGACGAGAACGTGAGATCCTTTAGAAAAGTTAGAGCGAAAAGAGAGACGACTCAAATAAAAGTCCGTCAGTTTAAGTCCAACGCCTTTGTGTCCGTCTTTCATATATCTTATCTATCGATGTCGAACTATGAAGGATCGAGCCGGACGGATCGTTAAGCGAGGACAAATAGCCCTAGACCACCTAGCTAGTTCTTCGGAAGTCAGGTGGGCTTTTCTGAACCAAAACTATCGATGAAAATTAGTTATGCTATTGAATATTATGATATGATTTTCAAATGTGATTGACTTGCCATTTTATTGAAGTTAGTATGTGTTATCATCTATTTATATGAAGATGTGATTATCCTGTGAAAGCAGGAACCCACGTGAGGTATATGTTGAGGTGACTGTGAGCCTTGCTTCGGTTAGGTCGGTCATAGTGTTTGAGAAGGAGGCCTACTTCTCGGCACAGTGAAGTTATTGGTGATAGATGATACATGCTATTATATTATATTTGACTGCGCAGTCTGTTTTTAAAGAAAAATGTTTTGACATGCACAAGTAAAACCGTTTTTAAAACTGCTTATATACTTGTGATGTTTGGCAAGGCAAGTTCAATTAATATAGCTTTAAGAAGCACCTTTATTCAAATGTTTTGGCTTGTGTTCACTGAGTACGAAGTACTCAGCCCTGCGTGTGTTTCTAAACATGCAGGTTGACTGGATGTCGATGGCGTGGATACTTGGTGGTGTGGTTTGGTTTTGTTGGTTAAGTTTAGTAGAATTTCGGACTGGCATTTGTACGTCTTCATACGTGCAAGTGTTGGGTATTGATGCTAAATTCCGCTACAATCCTTTTGAACTAATGTCTGTTGATGTTAATACTTTAATATTCATGTTTTTGATTCCGAGCGTTGTGCTCGAAGACTTTGAATGCTTGTTGAATTCGTAACCCTTTAACTTGTAATCCCGAGCGATGGGCTCGTAACTTGGTTTGTTGTTGAACATGATTCCTTATCTTGATATATATATTCGTTTGATTTCTCCTTTTGTTGGAATTCCTTTCCCATCAGCATGAATTACTTGTTTGAATTCCTGTTAAAAGTGAAGTTAAGATGCTCGGTTACTATTTCACTATGCTTTTGAAATCCAAATTCGATTGCCTTATATTTCATCTTTGTTTTCCCGAGCATGTTCCCTTTATTTGAGTTAGTAGTTAGTTGTTTAGGTTTGTTGTTGTTCGTAAGTCGCACCTCGAGAGTCGGGGGGTGACACTCTGATACCACTCTGTCACAGCCCCAAATCCCGAGGGACGGCTGAAACCAGGGTGCGACTGGGATTGGATTAAAGAAGCAGGGAAGAAAGGGGATGAATGATTAAACAGACATAAAAGACAGCATAATTTCTATGTACAAGACTTTATTAACGAAAGGAAAGAGTTGATCTTGAAGGATCACTCGAACAAGATCTTAAAAGATTCTAAGTTATAAGTACAGAACTTAAACCAAAAGTGATATTCATAATTACATAAGTGAGTCTAGAGTTTGGCAGCGGAATTGTAATCTATATACTACAGTCTTCCCTATCGACAACTCTTAACTCAACCCTCGTCGTTTCCGTCGCTTCAACCTGTACATTTAGAAAATATATGCAGGGCTAAGTACAATAGTACTTAGTGGGCACGTTGCCGAAAATATAATCATAAGTATAGATGATCAGGCATTTCATTTCTGTAGCACATCAGGGTTTTTCATTAAATTCCCGTGTCTACTAAACATTTTCTTTCTCATTTTCATAATGTAGCTTGCACAAGCATTTTTCATAGATGTTACGTTCAAATCTTGACCAGTCATAATTCACCGTGGCTGGCTACCCCTCAACAGGATACCACATACACCACAGGCTACAAAGTGCGCTAACTTTGGATAGTTAGTCTCAAAGTCCGATCGTTTAGTTAACACCTAATGGTTAACTCATAATTATGGAAAGCACGATGGCTAACTCAGAAAGGTACAAGAGAACTCACATAAAACACAAAACAGTTTATGCCATAATTATCACTTTGAAAATACGATTATCAAAGCGATAAAGAAAAGGTTTTCGAGCATTGCTCGTTTTGTTTCATATATAAAAGCCCACCTTGATAGATTATAGAACTAAGACACGTGCTTCCGTCTTCTGATCTTCCGTCCTATCCTTGGTGTCGACTTCCTCCTTCATCGTAAATAATCATACTTTAAAACTCGGTCGCAACGATAAATGAATACGGAGAATCGAGTTAAGTTTTAGTCTTTTAGACTTTTTAGGCATTTGCACGCTAAACTAAACTCTTTTAGTTAAACAGAAACGAGATACGAACACATCTCATTTGACACTCACTCGGTTCTGTACTCGACTCTTAGATTAGTAGAAAGAAGGTAGTCGTTAACTTGAAACGACTTAAAAGATCGAAAGAACGAAGTTGAAAAGAATTCAACTTAGGAAACTAGCTTTGACCATTCACTGCACAAGATCAGTAAGTTTGCACGGAACAGGAGATTCCTAAACAGGGGACGAATCTTATACCAAAAGAAATGTACGGGTGTCTAGTTTACTCTCCAATTCGCGGATCTCATTTCCGATTAACGAGCTAAAAGATATGGCAGTTTCCGTGAAGGGTCGCCAAAACTGCCGAGTGAAACCCTAAGCTCGATAAAATCGACGCACGGTTTTCTAGGTTCGTTTTATGTTATTCCACCTTATTTTTCACGAAAATACTGACTCAAGGCAGTCACTACGTATCATCATACGTGATGAACTCCTTTTCATTTCTCGATTATAAGCACGACGATTTAAAACCTCGTCTTTTCAAACTAAACAATTACTATATTAAAACAAATTCCAACTTCTCGTTTCTACTTCTCGTTCACAACTGTAACTTATCATTTCATATCTCGGATAAACATGTCGTCAACTACAAACTTGTTCATTTAACACTAATGATCATTAATATCCAATTATTTTCCTTATTCGTCTTTTCTAACGATACTTAGGTTCGATTCTTCGTCTCTTATGAAAAATCCAACCTTATTAGAATTCGTTCTAACTTTCCGATTATGATCATTAACTATCGAGATTGACTAATACGTAATTCACATCCTCATATCATTATCTAATCTCAACTTATCGTCAATCGATCGTCTCTTACGATAAATTTTACGTTCTCCGTTTTCGTTCAAATTTTACAACAAGGATTATCATCTAACGAGCATTACTAACATGCAAATCATATTGTCAAAACATCAACGAGCTCTAACTTATAGACACGTCTTCGTCTCTTACGTTTTCCAATTTATTTGTAGAAAAATCTCAATTAAATATATAATCATCCTCATACATCGTATATCTCTTTTCCATTAAACAATCGAGCATATCATAACATTTACTATCCTAAATCGACCCTTCTTCGTCTCTTAGGTTTCAAATTTTATTTTTAGAAAAATCTAAAACAATTCATAGAGTCAATTAATATCAAGAGGAACACTATCTATCGATCAATCGTTAAAGAAATTGAGCTACGATCAAAGCCCCAAATTTGCCCCAAAAATCGGTAAACCCTAGAACAAAGGGGTTCTTGATTTCTTTCTCTAATTCATCCATGGAACTCGATTCTAAACATCGTAGAACATGATTCGATCAAAGGACAACATGTTATCTCACTCCTTAAATTTTCGAAAGAAAATAAAATGGGGGAAACAAGTTTTGTTCGGTTCAAATGGTAGATGAAGTTCTTACCTTTCGTATTATGGATTCGGAAGTGGAATTGATCGGTAGACGAGAGACTTTTAGAGCTTTGAAAAGCTTGAAAGATGAAGAACAATGGAGGATTTGGGAGAGAAAAATGTGAGAGAGAGAGAGAGAGAGGGAGATATGGGGCGGTAATATGGAGAAGAAATGAGAGAGATTGTGACTCATGTTAGATACAATAAAGTGTAGGAAATATCTAACAAAGGTGGATGACTCGCATAGGGGATGTTTGGATGCGAAATTTTTGACGAAATATCTCGTTTCCGGCTCTTAAACGTCGATATAAAAGTCGAGAAATGATTTCTTAGTTGGTTACAAAATCGACGAAATCTAATTCATCCGTTAGATTGGAAATAATTTATGTACTCGGAAAACCTAATTCGTTTTTCAAAATCTGAGAAAAAGTCGGGACATTACAGTCCAAAATTCGTCCGGAAAATCATAAAAACTAACTTTCTCCGGTGAACTCGTATCGAAGAAAAAGTGAATGTAAATTCTGACGGAATTTAATTCTGAGCTTTCGGACGAAAAAATCTATCGGACACGAAAACCCTAATACAATAGTCGTTCGTCCGATTTCTGGAAATTATTTTCGGAAACGGATCACCGTAAATCTTAGAATTTAATTTCATGATCTTAGGCGTGCAAAGCCATAATTATTATTAACTTTAAATTTTTAAGACAGTAGAAATTATCCGGGGTATTACATTCGAGGCCTAGAAAAGTGTCGAAAAGAGAGGTCAAAGTTTGACGTATAAAGAGGGATATATCGTACTGAATAAAATTATTTTAACTGGGTATTTTTATCTGATAAAATCAGATTTTAACCCTACTCTTCCACCGCCTTATCCCTCCCATTCTTCTATAAATCTTCCCCACTCTCACTTGGCAAATGAGTTACACACTCTCTACTTTCTCTACAAACACACACGACTACTCTCTCTCTCACTCCAAACTCTCTCTCAAGTCTCTGTCTCTCTTTCAAGCACGGCTCTTCTCTCTCTCCCAAACTCCTCCATGGTTGCTGCTGTTATGGAGCTTCAAAGCTTCCCTTTTTCTTCAATAAGTTAAAGGAAGAAGCTAAGAGTGGTGTGGAATCAAGTTCTTTTCTATATTCCTCCACAACTTCAAGTAAGAGCTCTATTTTCTTCCTTTTTCTTCATCCATGGCAGCTGGTTTTCATGCTTATAACATCCATATTTTCCTTTGATTTAAGCCTAAGAAGGAACAAGAAGAAGATTTGATCCTTAAACCTTTGAGATTAACTCCATGAATATGCATGCCTTCCATGCTAAGAGAAAACAAGAAGAAAAATCCATGCTATATATATTGAAGTATGAGTGAGCATGAATCCATGATTTATTGAAGAGTATGAATTTATTTGAGATTTATTTGATGAGGACAGAAATTCTATATATATTTATCTGGTTTATTATTTCTTAGGTTTATTTGATGAATTGATGATTTGGAAATGAAATCAAGAGAGAACTATGGATGAAAATACCATTAAAAGAAAGAAATGAGTTTTTATGCTTATTAAAGTAAATTTTCAGATTTATATATATTTACTAAAATTGGGAATTTTAATTCCTATGAGTATATGAAAGAATTGATGTTGTAGAAATAAAATTTGAGATGAAAAAAAGCTTAAGTTTAAGAGAGATTAAAAAAATAAAACCTTATGCACAAATTAAGGAAAATTCGAACTATATTAAAGAGAGAAAATTGTGCTTTTTAAAATTTTAAGCACAAATTGACAAATTATATGAGAAATAACGAGATTAAAAATATTTTGGAGTACAATATGCAATAAAATTAAGAGTTGGAACATCAAAGGGGAAAATTCCATTTTATTTGAAAGTTTTAAGTCTTAAAAGAAGGCTTATAGTACTTTTTAGCTTAAAGACAAAAATTGAAGAAAGAATGATGAAATTAGAATTAATTGAAGTTCTATGAAGCTTTAAATTTAAGAAATGAAGTTCTATAAAGAAAACCCCAATTTGAGTCTATGAATTAGTAAAATAAATTATGACTTTTGTCATAAGAAGCTAGAAGATGAAATTGATGAGAAAATTGAGTAATTGGAATTTTTCCAAATATAATATAACTTGGAATTAATAAATTTGAGTAAGAATTTAAAAATTCCCAATATTTCGAATGAAATATGAAGAAGAAATTGAGAATTTTGATGATTTGAGTTTATAAAGATTAGTTGATGTTATAAGTTATCAATTAGAGTAATTTTAAGTATAATAGGAGTTGAAATTATTGAAAAAGAACAAGAATGAGTAAGTTTGATTAGAGCAGAAAATTAAAATGGAAATTGAGGAGATTTTGTTAAATAAAAGATGCAATCGAGGTTACTAATGTGAAATTGAGATGAAAACAAGTATAATAGCCACTTGAATTGTTAGATTTGGAGTTCGTATAAAAAAATTATGAAAAAGTCAATAATTTCTTAATAAAAGTTGACTTATGAGAATTTAAGAGTAAAAGAATAAATTAAAGAAGTTTATGAGTTAAAATAAATAAATGAGGAATATTAAACTTGAATCGAGTGAAAACGAGCTCTTAAGAATGAATAAGGGTGAATGTCGAAATAAAAGAATTTGTCTCGATTCTAAAAGTTGAAGATCGAGATTGAAGGAAAAATCGTTCAATAGAAGTTATTTTAAGAGAAATATAAGAAAATGAGAATTTATGAGCGAGATAATATATTTTTCTCGAGAAACGTGTCAAAGAGCAACTCAAAAAATATTATCCGAGAAGTCAAAATGTGAAACGGAGTTTAAATTTGAATTCCTTGAATTTTTATAAGAAAAACGAAGTTAAGTTTGATGAAAACCGGGAAATATAATTTTTAGATGAAAAACGAGCAGTATTATATATCTGAGATAACTGTTTGTGAATGTTTGATATGACTATGAAATGATACAGTGATGATTAAAATGTGATGTGTGTGAACGAGATAAAATCTCGTATTTATTTGAAATTATACGAGTTAAGAAATCGAGAAATTTGAAGTTAGAGTAATAATATATTTAATATTAATATTTAGATGCTCGATTTTGACGAGAATATATATATGCCGATAAGTTATTGGTATAATATTTGGGTTGAAATTAAGAATCGAGCGTTTGAAAAGACGAGTTGAGAATTTAGAAACCCGAGTCATATAGAAATTCGATAAACGGATTTATATTTGTTGTTTTCCAAAAACGTAAAACTCGTCCTTATATAAAATTATTTTGAAGACACGAGTGGAGTGGAAAAATAAGACAGCGAGTGAAAAAGAGTAGTCGAGTAGTGCCACTATCTAGGTGGGCTTTCTGAACTAAAACTACTCGATGAATGTGCCATTTATTTTATGTGCTTTTTATCTAAAATTGATTGGCTTGCCTGAGTTTTGATGTTTTGGTATGCAATCCTCTACTTTATATTATGTAATGAGAATGAGTCATGTGGACGCACGGGATGAAGTCCTGTTTGAAACGGGACAATGCATGCATTAAATTAGGTGACTGTGAGCCTTATTACAGTCTAGCCGGTGGAGAAGTAACTGTGAGCCTTGCTTCGGTTGGGCCGGTTATGTAAAGGCTGTGAGCTTTACTTTGATTAGGCCGGTCACGGTGCTCGAGGAGGAGGACTACTTCTCAACACCACAAGAAGATGAGATGCGTAGATGGATTCGTACCCGAGAAAATGATCGGTCGATTTACAAACAAAACAAAAATGATTTTAAGCTGACACAAGCTCTTGTTTTTAAATTAAAATATTTATAACGCTTGTGTTGTAGCTAAGAAGGCAAGTCCAATTGTTTATTGAGAATAAAAATGTTTTTGGCATGTGTCAACTGAGTACGAAGTACTCATGCCCTGCAAGTTATTTCTAAAACGTGCAGGTTGGCTCGGATTAGGAAGGGCGCGGTGTGCTTGGGCGACTCGTTGATAACATAAGTCTATTTTGGAAGTTAAGCTTGAGGTTATATGTCTTCATACATATAGCCTTGAAATTTGATATGATGTTTATATTCCGCTGCAACACCATTACTTTACCGTTTTCACTTGCATGCTCGATTTTCAAGATCACGAGCCCGTGTGCTCGACAAACCCTAAACCCTTTTTGAATTCCGTTTTTAAAACGATGATGAAACTTAATAATGATTCTTCATGAATCCCTTAACCACTATTTGATAATTTTAATTGAATGATTGGCCCACTTTCGAATGCAAAAGTTATTAATAACCAAACCTAATCCATTTGTTGAGTTGTTCATTCATTGAGAATTAATCGGTTATTAATCTTCATTGAGTAATCATAAATTGATTATTGATGAAAGTCCTTAAACATTGAGCATGTTTCTTGAGCAAAAGTTCAGTTGTTTCATCTCACTGCCCCTTGCATTCTAGTTGTTTCAATACACTAGGAGTCGGGCTGTGACAGCAAGGAGTTTCAAAAGGGACTTTTCGAGGAGTTCTACAATGAGAAGGGGATTGCTCATGAATTCTCTGCCCCACTAACTCCACAACAAAATGGAGTTGTAGAAAGGAAGAATTGCACTCTTCAAGAGATGATGAAAAACCATGATGAATGCTCAAGATATTGCAGAGTGGTTTTGTGCTGAAGCAATGAATATTGCTTGTTACATCATCAATCGAGTCTACCTGCGACCCAAAACATATAAGACTGCTTATGAATTGTGGAAAGGCAAAAAACCTAGCTTCAAGCATTTTCATGTATTTGGAACGGTGTGCTACGTCCTAAATGATAGAATTCAAAGAAAGAAGCTTGATGATAAAGGAGTTGAGGCAATCTTCTTGGGGTATTCCAGAAATAACAAGGCTTTTAGAGTCTTTAACAAGACCACAAAGACTGTAATGGAATCTATTAATGTAGTGTTCACTGATGATAATGTCATCTCTAAAGAAGAAGAAGAAGATCAGCTAGAATCATCCGATGCAACGACTGATCCACATACAAGGAAAGCTTCAGAGCAAACTGATCTACAGATAGCAGTATTTGACGAGGGGAATTCGAATCCACAAACTGCCTCAGATACCTTCGAACAAGGCACTGCTCCTGCTCCTTCCACTCCGAATGCTATTGCCCCTATTACTCCGTCCAGAAAAGTCTCAAAGAATCATCCTATCTCCAATGTCCTTGGTGATCCTAGAGGTGGAAGAACGACTCACAATGTCAAACGAGATTATGCTAAGATGGTGGCAAATCTAGCATATGTTTGTTATGTCTCTACTATTCTTCCAACGAATGTGAGAGAAGTCTTGCAGATTGAAGAATGGATCGCATCTATGCAAGAGGAGCTCATTCAGTTTGTTCGATGCAATGTATGGGGATTGGTTCCCCGTCCCATCGATGTGTTGGTTATTGGGACCAAGTGGATTTTTCGCAATAAGGCTAATGAAGAAGATGTTATAACTCGGAATAAGTCACATCTTGTGGCTCAGGGATACTCACAGGAAGAAGGCATTGATTTTGAGGACTCATTTGCACCTGTGACAAGGTTTGAAGTTGTTAGATTGTTGTTGGGTATGACATGCTGCTTGAACTTCAAACTGTATCAAATGGATGTAAAGAGTGTCTTTCTTAATGGCATTCTTCATGAGGACATTTATGTGGATCAACCCCCAGGGTTTGTAGATCCAGACTATTCAGACCATGTGTACAAGCTCAACAAAGCCTTATATGGTCTTAAGCAAGCACCAAGGGCGTGGTATGAGACTCTGTTCAAATATCTCATATCCAAAGGATACATATGAGGCGGATCAGACAAGACTCTGGTCTACAAAGAGACAGCAAAGGTATAATTCTCATCCAAATTTATGTTGATGATATCATATTTGGGTTTGTCTCGTAGGAACTGATCCAGGAATTTGTGGATCACATGACTAATGAGTTCAATATGAGCTTGTTTTCCGAATTGCATTATTTTCTAGGACTTCAAATTAAACAATCTGAGGAGGGGGTATTTATATCTCAATTGAAGTATGCCAGAGGCTTGGTCAAGAAATTTGGCATTGAGAATACGAAGATTCGAAGGACACCAACGGGAACTTCAGTCAAACTGAGAAAAGATAAGGATGGAACCTCAGTACATCAATCCTTATATAGAAGCATGATTGGTAGTCTATTGTACCTGACTGTAAGTAGATCGAACATCAGTTACAGTGTTGGTGTAGACCGAACATCAGTTACAGTGAAAAGTATAATCAAATATGTAAAGGGCATGAGTGATTATGGTATTTGGTATGCATGAGACAACACTACATCTCTTGTTGGATTTAGTGATAAAGATTGGACAGGAAGTCCAGATGATTGAAAGAGCACATCGGAAGGATGTTTCTTTTTGGGCAACAACGTTGTAGGATGGCACAACAAGAAGCAAGTTAGCATCTCACTATCCTCTATTGAAGCAGAGCATATAGCAGTTGGATCAGCATGTACTCAACTCATGTGGATGGCTCAAATGCTAGAGGATTATGGAATTGAAGCAAAGGGATTCACTCTCTATTGTGTGTTATTGACATATCCAAGAACCTAGTCCACCACTCTAAGACTAAACATATTAACATTCGTCACCATTTTATAAGAGAGTTGGTTGAAGATAAAGTTCTTAACTTAGAGTTTGTTACTACGGAGAAGCAATTGGTTGAGGTATTTACTAAGGCTCTAGATGGTTCGAAGTTTGAATCACTGAGAATGGCCTAGGGAATTTGTTCCCTCTGATTTATTTTCAGAGGGAGACCCTTCGCTTGGGGTTCTGGATGGCAAGCACAGTGTGCTGTAGTTTTCTTGTATTTTCTGCATATTTTGGATTTCAGTTATTGAATCTGTGCCAGATGATGAAGCTCAGTGCGTGGAACATAAATTAAAATCTGGGCAACGGTATGGTGACATCATAAAACTGCAACGGTCACTTCATGCAGAGTCCCTGCGTATTCCAGCTCCTTTTTTAGCAAAATTAAAAAAATTTCGGCTATTGTGGATAATTTTGAATTCAAATATTGTGGTTTATCCTATTCCAATTTTCAAGGGATTTCACTTTATCCCTTAAGAGAGAAGATATTTTTGATCCTTTTATATATATATATATATATATATATATATATATATATATTTCAGCTTATTTGAGGGTTTACTCCATATACAAAACCCTAGCTATTGTTACCACTCTTTCTCTCAAAAATTTTGATATTGTCTCTCGAAGGTCTATCCATGGCATCTCAACCATCTTCGCAATCACCTTCTTAAGAGTTCTCTGATGATTCCCATGGTGGAGACACCTACATGCTTGATCTTGGAGCACAAGATCCTCCTTCTAATCCAAAGTCGAGGAAGAGGCTAGTTATGTACGATTCCTCACCGGAACCCTCTCCTCAACCTTCTCCGGTGAAATATTTGTCGCACACGGTGGTCGCTAACTCAGAGGAAAAAGGTGAAATAGTGGAAGAAGAGACCATGAACTCGCCACTCATCAAGTTCAAGGAGAAAGCTCTGGAATGAGCAAGGGCGAAGAGAACTCGACGTGGGGACACCCCTTATCCCACGCCTCAGAAAAAGGGCCATAGAAAGAAGAAAAAGCCTACCAAGGAGGCATAGAAGACAAAAATGGCTGAAAAGCCAAAGCAGAAGGAGACGGTCAAGAAGATCACTCAAAGGAAGAACGGAGCTACTGTGCCACCCTTAGTCATTAATGAGCCCAACCCTGCCATGTATACACGGGCTCAACTGAGGAAACAGGGAGAAGAAGCTGTTGTAGCCATGGGAAAAGGAAAGGGAAAGTTGCATGAGGTCCCAGCCAAAAGAAAGAGATGGAAGGAACAAGGATACAAAGAGCTTATTCACATCGACTCAGGCTCTGAAAATGCCTTTCATAGCGATGTGGGGAACTCAAGGCAAGACTCTTCTAAGTCTGCAGAAGAGGCTTCAAAGACACCAAGAACTCATCATCCTATCATTGTAACGATGCATTGAAGTTCAAATCTGATGAGCACCAAGAAAGATGGGGCACGATGCTGCAAAACAAATTTGTGGTGGAGAAATTTGTGAAGCCTCAATCGCTGGAGGCTACTGGACTGTTGAAGCTGTTGAAGTATGCAAAATGGAATCAGACCATCCTTCCTGTTCGAAGGTTCATGCCATCGATCGTCTTAGAGTTCTACTGCAATCTCTCCAAGAGCATGAGGAATCCTACTTCTAGTAAGTGCTTCAAGACCTATGTGAGGGGTCAATACATAGATTTTTCTCCTGGAATTATCAATGCATTCGTGAATCGTGATGACTTTGATGATGAGGATAAGGAGATATCTATTGATGAGGTGGCTAAGGGACTGACTGGTGGGTTTTATCGTCGTTGGCCTACCAACAGTGATAGCATTAGTGGGATTCATCTCACTATGAAGTTTGCAGTGCTGCACAAGATCGCAATGTTTAATTGGCTTCCCTCCGGTCATACTTTTACAGCGGGTAAGCATCTTACAACTATCTTGTTCAAGATTGGTCAGTTTAAGCATTTCAACTTTGGAAAGATTGTGTTTGAGCATGTGACTAACCATGCTGAGGAGTTGGAGAAGAAAAGATGTTTGGGATATCTCGGTTTGATTTTTGGGATTATCCAATCTCAAATGCCTGAGGTGATTCGTGGTGATATCTGGGCTAAGGATCCAAGTCCTTTCATATACAAAAACAAGTTGTTCAAAGAGGTGTATCACTTTTGTGATATTGAGGACCCTATTCAGAAGTTAAAGACTCAATACAGGGCATCTGTGCCAATTACTGAGCTTCCTCCCTACTCGGGCACATGCCTTGTCTGCCAGGATGCATCAAGAGCTGACTAGAGAGTACAAGTCTCTTGATAAGATCATCAAGTCTCTTCAGATGAGGCAAGCCTCCATAGTATCACTGTTGTATGATGCTTCTGCTCCAGTTACTGAGGTTGGTGAACCTTCTGGAACTAACAATGCTGATGATAAGCCAGAGTTTGACCCTCATGCTGAGTTTGACAATGAGCTCGAATGGATGCAAAAAGAAGTGGGAGGACTATGGTGATAGTGCTGAGGATGAAGATGCTGAAGATGAGGATGAAGAGGAAGAAGACTCAGCTACTAACAGCTTGGAGCGTAGTGCAAAGTGCCACAAGAAGGATGGATCTAAATCTCCTTTTATTTAAGCCACTCTTGTTGGTTTTTTGTCCCTTCTTTTGTCATTTTGTAGTTCAAGTGAGACAAAAAGGGGAAGTAGTAGCTGTTTTTGGTGTTTTTGGTCTTCTTGGTCTTCTGGTTTTCTTTTATGATGTTTATATTTTATTTTGTTTGCGTTGCTGCAAGGAGTTTCTATCTCCTTAATGAAATGAAGTTGTTTTGAAGATTCTCTATTGATTGAGTTAAGGGAGTTTAATTTCAAGCAATCTCCCTATTTCACTTTGAGAGGGAGTTATGATTCTGGAAGCTATTTCGTAGTCCCAAGGTCAGTTTGATGGGGAGCTTTCATGCTAGCTTCATATGTGCTTGTTTGTTTGATGCTAAGCTTGAAGATGATTTTTACTCTGATTGTATTGAATGCTTGGATTGTGGTTTTGTCTACATAAATGCCAAAAGGGGAGATTGTTAGATTCGAGCATGCAGCTCAATCAAGTGGGCAAGTTTATGCAGAAGTAGATCAGACTGAAGTGATGCAAGTTGTTCTGCCACAGAATGGAGATTTTGTTCTTCAGTCTGAGCTAGAATATTGTGGAAGAGGTTGGAACAGATTCGGAAGATTCTTTCCATATCAATGTGGATTTTGTGGAGATCTTTTCCTTATCCATCTATGACGCGTAGAAGATCTGATTCGGTAAATATATTGTTTGTTTCACAAGATAAGCCTCCAAAGAAAGTTTCTATCCACAAGGAAACTAGGGCAAATTGGTGAAGATCATATCTAGGGTTTCTCAAGACCTATATATATCGACATCAACATCATTTGGAGGTTGCCGTTGTTTTAGCTATTCTCATTGTATTCATAACTAGCATACTTGCGTGAGTGAGTATTTTTCGTATTGTTCTTGAGAGTGTTTATTCATATAAAAACACTTGGGAGAGAGGTGAGCGTTGGATTGCGACTCAAGCTTAGATTGTTCGAGTGCGTCTTGAACATTCGTTGGTTCATGCTGGGTTGGGAAGTGTGTGAGTTAGGAGACTTCATATGGTTTACGAACTATATGTGTAAGAGTCTATAACTACAACTTACAATAGTGGATTGATTCTCTCTTGGGCAAGATGGCCCCCCAGACGTAGGTTGACTAACCGAACTGGGTCACCATCTCTGTGTGTTCTTTACTTAGCATACTCATTATATTCTGTGCTAATCTCTGTGCTAAGTTTTACAGTAACGAATACAATTTATATGATAAATTGTTAGATTAACTATTTCAGGTTTTATTAATTCATTTTGATAATAATTTTTCCTAATCGGTAATTAGAACTTATATAATCTTAATAAATATTGATCTCTAAATTAGAATTTGTAATTTTCACTTATCATTCAACGTAAAAATTAATGCTAGCTCAATTTGTTATTTTCCCCTTTGACTTCAAAGAAATGAAATATACAAATCGAGCATTTATATTTATTTTATTTTTTAATTTAATGATTGTAATAATATTTTATAAAGTATTAGATTAAAGCTCAATATCAAAAATTGAATAAAATTATATTAATATAGATAAATCAAAAATGTTGCCCACAAATAGTGCTTATGATAGGTCACTAGCATTAATTCTCAAGTAATTTTTTTTATAATTTTTAATTAGAGTTTATTAATCATAATTGATATTTTAAGAATAATTAAATTTAATTCTCATTCAGAATTTTGTAATTACTTGTATGATAAGTTTGCTTTTCATTTAGATGGATCAAGGCATTTTTATTTTTGAAATTACATACAATTTGATTTTTTCGACTTAAAAAGTTAATCATTTATTGATACTATAATATATAGTACATTATTCTCTCCGTATGAAAATTAAATATTAATGTTTTAAGATCTAAAAAATAAACAAGGGAAACGAGAAGAATGGCATGGTATTGTATTGATGCAGGCCGACCTGCAAGGAAATAAAATACAAGAAAGAGGCGGTAGCGGATTCACCCGATGCTACTAATCATGGAATCGCTCAACGTGACCAAGTTGATCGCTTGATAAAAGAGGAATCACTCACTCTAATTGCAAGAACACTTGCTAGAATATATATTCTATGTTTAGATTTTATCAAAGTTGCCGGAAACTTACAAAATACTAGACTTAAATAGAGGTTTTGGAACAACCCTCTAAGATAAGAATACGAAAGATGACTCTTAGACTCTAGATAATTAATAGACTTAAACCATGACTCTTTGACTCTCTAAATATTAAATAGACTATAACCAACTTAGGAATATGATAAAAAATAATAAATTATAAAAGAAACTAAAATGACATCTTGAAAGATAAGAAAATTATCAGACGACATCATTCTGCCCTTCTTAAAAAGAACTCGCCCTCGAGTTCGAGTTTAGATCAGCCCACAATGCGGAATCAATGTTTTTCAGTTCTTCACTAGATATCCAGGCATCTTTGGAGCTGGGTTTTCCATTCCAATGGACAAGGTACTGAGTATATGTGCCACGACGTCTAGTAATGGTCCTCACATCTAACGCATCGATGGATTCACAAACTAAGTTCGTAGATAATGGAGTGATATCATCTCTTACCAAAACCTGCCCTTCTTCTTCACCATAGTAAGAACTAACATTAAAAATTGGACTAATCTTGAAACCACCTGGGAGTTCAAGACGATAAGCATTAGGACCAAGTTTCTTGATAATGTGGCAAGGTCCAAACTTTCTCGGCTTCAACTTGCTGTAGGTACCAGTAGGAAATCTTTCTTTTCGTAAGTAAACCATAGCAAGATCACCTTCTTCAAATTCTTTTGATTTACAACGAACATCAGCTTGCAACTTATAAGATTGAGACGTTTGTTTCAGCTGCTCGTGAACCTGCTTATGGACATCTTGAATGTGAGAAGAAAACTCTTCTTCATCCATGCTAACCCATGACTGATTTTGTAATGAAATAAGATCCACAACTTGATTCAACTTTTTGCCATAGACAACTTCAAACGGTGTCTTTTTTGTAGATCGACTCAGAGAGTTATTGTAGGCAAATTCAGCTTGAGGGAGAATAAACTCCCATCTCTTCGGATTTCCACCCACCAAACTTCTAAGCATGTTTCCAAGAGAATGATTCACCACTTCAGTTTGTCAATCGGTTTGTGGATGACATGTGCTAGAGAAGTTTAATTGAGTGCCTACCCACCTCCAAAGTGTTTTCTAGAAATTACTCACAAAACGAACATCACGATCTGAAGTAAAGGATTTGGGAACTCCATGAAGACGCACAACTTCTAAAAGAAAAATAAGTTTTCTACTTGTGAGGAATCAGTAGAGTTTTTGCATGGAATGAAATGTGCCATTTTTGAAAACCGATCAACCACCACAAATATACCATCTCTGCCTTGTTGTGTTCTAGGCAACCCAAGAATGAAATCCATAGAAAGATCTTCCAATGGTGTACTAGGTATAGGAAGAGGTTGATACATATCAACATTCTGTGCACTTCCTTTGGATCATTGGCAAAAACCACACCTTCGAACAAAATTTGCCACATCCCGTTTTATATATTTCCAAAAGTAACGTTCCTTGACGAGTGCCTCTGTTTTGTCTCTCCCAAAATGTCCTCCAAGGCCACCACTATGTACTTTCTGCATGATAAGTAGTCGTAATGAACCTTGCGGAACACAAAGTTTATCCTGCTTGAACAAGTATCCATTCATGAGCAAAAATTCATCCCTTGAACTTTCATTCAGCTGTTTTATCACCTTGGAGAAGAATGGATTAGCTTCATATTGTTCGTAAGAAATATCAAAACCAACAACTTCATAGGAAAGTGTAGTGAGCAATGAGTATTTACGACTTAACGCATAAGCAACCTTGTTTGAAGTTCCATCTTGATGTTTTAAGAGAAAAGTGAACTCCTCCAAATAAGACACCTAACCAGCATGTCTGCGATTTTTTTTTTTTTTTTTTTTGTGCCTTCAAAAATCCCAAAGCTTCATGATCAGAATAGAGCATAAACTCAACTCCAATAAGATAGCTCTCCCAATGCTGCAAAGCTCGCACCACAACATAAAGTTCCTTGTCGTAAGTAGAATAGTTCAACTTGGAACCATCAAGCTTCTCACTAAAAAATATGATAGGCTTTCCAACTTGTGTTAGGACTGCACCTATGCTGACATTAGAAGCATCACACTCAACTTGAAACATCTTGGGAAAATCCGGCAAAGGTAGAACAGGTGCCTTGACAAGCTTAGCTTTCAATAGTTGAAAGCTATCACCAGCTTCTTTAGACTACTTGAATTCTTTGATCTTCAATACATCCATAATTCAAGCTACAATAGTGTTGAAATTTTTGATAAAACGACGATAAAAAGAAACAAGACCGAGAAAACTTCTTATGTTGGTGAACGTGTATAGAGTAGGCCATTCAAGAATTGCTTGGACCTTCTCATCATCCATCCGCAACCCTTCGTCACTCACCACATAGCCAAGAAACACAACTTGATTTGTCAAGAATGAACACTTCTTGAGATTAACGTACAACTTGTTATCTTCCAAAGTTTTGAACACCATAGACAAGTGCTCAAGATGTTGAACTCTATCTTTGTTGTACACCAAAATGTCATCAAAATAAACGACCACAAATACTCCAATAAAGCCCTTCAAAACATGAGTCATAAGTCTCATGAAAGTACTCAGCGCATTACAAAGACCAAATGGCATTACCAGCCATTCATATAGACCATGTTTTGTTTTAAAGGCTGTCTTCCACTCATCGCCTTCTCTAATTCGAATTTGGTGATATCCACTGTGAAGATCTATTTTAGAATAAACCTTTTCTCCCACAAGCATGTCAAACATATCATCCAATCTTGGAATAGGAAACCTGTACTTGATAGTAATTTTATTCACAGCCCTACTATCAGTACACATTCTCCAAGTTCCATCTTTCTTAGGTGTTAAAAGTGCAGGAACAACACAAGGACTTAGAGACTCTCTCACTTGACCCTTTTCCAAGAAATTCTTCAACTTGTCTTTGTAATTCAACATGTTCATTAGGAGTCATTCTATAATGAGGTAAGTTGGAAAGAGTAGAACCTGGAATAAAGTTGATTTGATGTTGAATATCTCGAAGCAGAGGTAGACCAGCAGGTAGTTCGTCGGGAGCTATGTCTCGAAATCTTTCTAGTAGCCTCTGCACTTCATCTGGAATGTTGGAATTTGTATCCTCATTTTTTGGAGCATCCACTAAAGCATACACAAATTCCTCTTGCTTGATATCTTCGTAGGGCATCAATGTTACTTGTTTATTTGAATGCACGCTACTGGGCGCATCCTTTAGTGGCAGCAACACATACTTGGTTCCATCTTTAAAAATGGAATAAATATTCTTTTTCCTATCATGTTGAACACACCGATCATACTGCCAAGGTCTTCCTAACAAAAGATGACAAGCATCCATAGGTAGAATATCAAAGTACGTTTCATCTTCAAACTTGCCAATAGAGAATTTGATGCGACTTCTTTTTTTGACAAGAATTTCTCCTCCTTTCTTAAACCATGAAACTTTATACGGTTTTGGGTGTCGTTCAACTTTAACTTGCAGTTTTTCAATTAATGTTTGAAATGCCATATTTTCACAACTTTCAAAATCGATCATCAATATACATTTCTTACCCTCCAAAATGCAATATGTTCGAAAGATATTATGCCGCAGCCACAAGTCTTCTCGTTGGATAGACATCACCCGTTGAATGACAAGACTCTCAGCATCACAATCGGGTTGGCAAAATTCTTCTTCAACAGGTTGCTTCACCTCCTCATCAAAATGAGGAATGTTATCATCATCATGATTAGTTTGCTCTCCTTAGGCCAGATTCACCTCATTATTCTTCTTTGGGCACTCGTATGCTCTATGACCAAGTTCGCCACATCAAAAACAAGGTTTAGTTGTAGGTTGAGTAGTTTTACCGGTATTTTGTGTTGAGGGCTGGAATTTTCGTGCAGCGCCCTTGTCGAGTTGCGGAGTTCCTTTGAAAGTGGAAATTTTAGAACTCTCTCTGTTGGGAAATTTATTAAAGTTTTGATTGATTCCAAAACCAACTAACCTCAACCGAGTAGATGTTACCAAATCCTAATGTTAGTAGTTAGGCTCGCTGTTTGAGCATTGTTAAGATTTTATCTTTACAGGACTCCAGCTAAAGACGGCAACAAGGCTTTACTCGGATAGAACATCAGTTGTAAGAGAGACAACTGAGCGTTCAAAAGATAGAACATCAGTTGTAAGGAAGACAACTGAGCGTTCATCAGATGAGAATTAAAAAGCGGGAAGATGCCAAAGTCAACTAAGGAAGATGCAAGAGAACATCAGTTGTAAGTAAGACAACTGAGCGTTCGGAGCCAACTGATCAGATACAAGAGAGACAACTGAGCATTCAGATTCAGAACATCAGTTGTAGGACTCAAACCAAGAAGACCAACAGCATGAAGTTCAAGTCAGCTGAGAGTTCAACTGTTAGTACTCAGATAGAACATCAGTTGAAGAACAAGTCAGATGAAGATCGAAACTCTCAACCGACCATCCATTGTTGAAAGACTAATGTTGAGATTTGAAATTCAAATAAGGAAGTCACGTGAAGGTTTGACTCTCTGTCATTACCTCATTCGGCCCAACACAAAGCTGTCTGAGATGGAAAGCAGAAGCACGCAGTTGCCAAATCCGGAAAGTCTGCAGAGATGAGAGACAAGCCATCGCTTTCAAAGAACAGAGATCAACAGTTCCTCCAACGGCTAGTTGATTCTCTCCACCTATAAATAGAGGCCTTCATTCATTCACCAAGACTTACGAGAAAGACAAATGTGAGAAGAGATATACAAATGAAAGAACAACTTCATTCCTCACTCAAGCAAAACCTCTTAGAACATCATTAGTTGAGAGTTCTAGAGTGTTAGACTCTATCTTAGAGTTCTAGAGTGTTAGATTCTATCTTAGTGTTTGATCCAACCTTGAGAACATCACTAGTTGAGAGTTCGTAGAGTGTTAGATCATAGCTCACTTCTTGTTCGAGCTATTAGTTGGAACCCCACACTTTCTCACTCACCTGAAAAGGTTACTAGGACCCTACTCTTCCCGTAATTGAGTAGATAGATTTGATTAGTACCCGTAAACTAATCTGTAAGGTTGATAAGTACCCGTAAACTTATCTCAACGATTTCAAAGCCCGCGTAAGCTTTGTGGTTTGTCCGAAAGAACTTGGACTGAGTTGTGTGGACTCACAACTCCCAGTGGACGTAGGAGTTATCTCCAAACCACGTAAATTCTTGTGTGTTGTGTTTATTTTTCAGTTACTTATTGCATATTCAACTGACTAACTAACCTGCATACAAACTGCATTCTTCTATATCAACTGTCTTGGTTAGTGACCAACCTTGCACTTAAGCGTGAGTTGATTTTATACGAGTTAATTTCCACCACATTCCACACAGCACTTCACTTCCAGCTGAGTATTTCTTACTCAGTTGTGATTCCAACTGAGTTGCATTACTCGGTTGTATTATTTTTAGGGGGTTGTTTTTAAAAGCCTTTACTGGTGTATTCCCCCCCCATACACCAGAACTCGTATCGGGACCATCAAGTGGTATCAGAGCAGTGGTTCAAAAGACTGCTGACTCTGTTTCACGAGGTGTGAATTCGAGGTGTTTTCTTCAATGGTCAACTGAACAGATCTCTTTATCACGCTAGTGCATATCTGCTTGCATTTTTCTTCTGTTGTTGTGTGCAGATGGATGTTAAAGACAAGATTGTGGTCATGTTCTCGGTTGTGAACTATACATCCTGGAGAACTCGGATGAAGAAGATTCTACTGTCAAAGCATCATCGAATGCAACAAGTACTCACATCCGGACCGATCATCATCAGAGAGAGAGTCACTTGTACTCCTACAAATCCCAACGATGGGGATGCAACTATGGAGTTAGTGGAGAAGAAGCCAGAAGACTTCACTCCAGAAGAAGCCAAAGTGAGCCAGTTGGACATCTGGGCTCAGAGCACAATCATGACCACAGTTGGACAAGACTATCTTCCTTGGATAGAAGAGTGTGAAACCGCTAAAGAGATGTGGGATATCTTGGCATCTCTGAGTGAAGGAAGTAACAAAACAAAGGAGAACAAGTTCTCACATGCCTGTTAAGACTTCGACAACTTCTGTCTGAGAACTGATGAAACCATTGATCACTTAGAGCTCCAGTTCATGGACATCATCAGAAGGATTCAGTCCATCCGAAGAGGAGAATATACTTTGAGAGAAATCAACCTCAAAGTATTACAAGCTCTACCAGCTGAGTGGGATACCTTCACCAATATCCATGAGAGCCGAGTTGACCTTGGTGAGATGGGAACTGAAAGATTGTTCTCAATTCTGAAGGGAAATGAGTACAAGGTGAACCGACGAAGGTCAACTCAGTCCTCGGTTCAGACGAGTCAACATGAGGATGTTGGTTCAGCCACAAAGTCAGTAGCACTCCGAGCTGACTATTCAAAGCCGCGAACATCAAGGCCAACAAGATCAGCGGACACAGCTACGAAGGAGCCAAGCAGAGAAGAACTGCAACAGAGTATAGCCGCCCTGTCAAAGAAGCTAGCTGACATGGACACTCGGTTTGGAAAATACAAGAGGTTCTACAAATCTAACCGAACTCGAGACAACTCAAAGCCTGTGAACAACGGTTGCTTTGAATGCGGCAAGGAGGGACATTTCAAAGCAGATTGTCCAGACCTCTCGAAGAAAGAGAGAGAAGCGTTGAGGGCCAAGCAAACTAGAAAGAACAAGGCCATGGTTGCAGAAGAAGCAACTGACGACATGGACATCTTCACTGACACTGAAGATGAGGATGAGCTGACTTCCACCAACAACGCTATCGGTCAGGATCAATGCCTCATGGCATTTGGAACCAACCAGGATGATACTGAGGTACACTCTAGTCCTGCTAATTTAAATTCTTCCAATATTTCTAACATGCAGGAAACACTGGATGAAGAGTTGGAACCCTCCTGGAGTGACTTTCAAGAACTCAGTGAGGAACTACATCAGCAATCAGTTGAGTTTAAGAGTCTTCAAGAACAGTTTACCAAACTTGAAGAATCCTTAACAGAAAAGGATGATCTGATTAAGAGCCAAACTGAAGAGATTGATAATCTCAAAAATCAACTGAATACGGCCAACCGAACTAATGCTCCAATCGATGAGAAGTTGAAGAAGTAAATCCAGGAGCAGCATGATCAGTTGAAAAGGCAAGAGGCTCAGATCGACCAGCTGATAAAGAAGTCAGACGGAAAGACCGAGCATATAGCTATTCTCCTCAAGGAGTTGCAAACTGAGAAGGACAACTTAATAAAGCTATATCAGTCATTCAAGATCATAGAGAATCTCATCAGTTACAGTCGACAGATGGATGACGTGTCAGGACTCGGATATGATGTGATCAAGGATACTGGAATTCCTCCAGCAACCTTCATCAAAGCTGTGGAGGTCAAGGTTGTCGAACCTAACACAGTTGAGTCTGAATCTCCCCAAAGTAATCCAACCTCCACTTCTCAGCAAGCTCAACCGTCTAAGGAAACTTCAACTGAGAAAGGAAAATGAGCAGTGGATGGAGAACAAAACATTCCATTGGTTGGGACATCAAACGAGGGGGAATGTTCCAAGAGTCAGAAGAGGAACAAGAGGCGTCAGAGATACAATCGAAACCGAACTCAGAACCGACCAATGAACCGACTTCAGAGCCAACATCAGAAAGAATGGAACCGACCGCAGAACCAACAAGGATCCAACCATCTGAATCAACAGCGGTTCCATCATCAGTTCAACCAGAGGTTCCAACCGAGTCAACCGATGAGGAATAGTTCGAACAGCTGGAGATATTCATGCCACAACATGAACCAACAACTGGTCATGAACAGCTATTGACAATATTCAGGGAGTTGGAATCAGAATCAGCCACAAAGATTCCAACATGGCGTCCGACCTCATAAACAAATCCAACAGGATAAAAAGCGCCATCAAAACAGGGGGAAAGCCTCTCCTCCGAAAGCTCACAATGGGAGAAATCCATCTCCTCCCAAGAAACAGAACATCACTACTAACAACAAGCCTAAGGATAACCAAGGTGTTGTTATAGTTGATGATGAAGGAAAAGTGATCTGGAATGATAAATCTATCCGAGTATACAGGGAAAAACGAATCACAGTTCAAGGGGGAACTGATTCTAACCCTCCAGGACCCAACTAAAATTGGGGACCTAAGCGAATTTCTCTGTGCAGGAACAGAAGAAATAGCTGAGGAAGAATGAAGCATCACGAACCATGTGGGTGATGAATAGTGGATGCTCGAAACACATGACAAATCTGAAGGATTTGCTTGGGAGTTTTGTGGAGAAAGAAGGACCCTCAGTTACCTTTGGTGACAACTCAAAAGGTCACACCAGAGGCTACGGTACCCTTGAAACCAATCACGTGTCAATTTCAAATGTTTCATATGTTGATGGATTGAAGCATAACTTGCTCCCTATCAGCCAATTCTGTGATAATGGTTTCTCTGTCAAGTTTGATGCGCAGGGTTGCAGGGTTAAAAATGTCGCAACAAAGAAGGTCATATTGTTGGGAAATCGATCGCCAACCGGGAATGTCTACTATGCTGAATGGAACAGTAGTCCTCCTGATACCTGCCTGTTATCAAAAGGCTCAACCATCTGAATTTCAAGACTATGAACCGACTTGCCAGACAAGAACATGCAAAAGGCATACCAAACCGAGTGTTTTCAACAACACATATCTGCAGTGCATGCCAGTTGGGAAAGCTCGCTAGATTCTCCTTTCGGTTGAAATCAACTCCCTCAACCGACCGAGTGTTACAGCTGATCCACATGGATCTCTTCGGGCCAGTTACACCAAAAAGCATGAATGGTAACGAGTATACACTTGTTGTAACTGATGATTATTCTAGATACACGTGGACCATTTTCATGCGTCACAAGAGTGAAACCCGAGATGAGCTACCCAAGTTGATGGATCGGATATCAAACCAACAAGAGATAAAAATTATTTCCATCCGATCAGATCGTAGAACCGAGTTTCTAAATGAAACCATCATCGAGTACTGCGAGAAGCATGGAATTACTCATCAAACATCTGCTGCGTGTACTCCTTCGTGAAACACAAAATGAGGTGAAACAGAGACGCCATTGGATTCATCGTGAGGAATAAGGCAAGGTTGGTAGCTCAGGGTTATTGCCAACAAGAAGGAATTGATTTTGAGGACTCCTTCGTGCCAGTTGCAAGGCTGGAAGCCATCCGGATATTTCTAGCCTATGCTGCATTTCACAAGTTCAAGGTCTATCAGATGGATGTGAAGTGTGCCTTCCTCAACGGTGATATCAAGGAAGATGTATATGTTGAACAGCCTCCCAGTTTTGAGACTGGAGATGGAAGAGTGTACAAGTTGAAGAAAGCAATCTATGGATTGAAGCAAGCACCTAGGGCTTGGTATGACACTCTTTGTGGTTTTCTTCTGAACTCGGGGTTTAAACAAGGGTCAGTTGACAAAACACTGTTCACCATCAAAGTTGGAGAAGATATACTTGTTGTGCAAATCTACATCGACGACATCATATTCGGTTCCAAGTCGGAGGAGCTGTGTGAGAAATTCTCAACTCTCATGAAGGAGAAGTTCGAGATGTCGATGATGGGCGAGATTAATTATTTTCTTGGACTTCAGGTGAAGCAGTCATCAAAAGGAATTTTTATCAATCAGTCCAAATATACAAAGGAGCTCATCACCAAGTTCGGATTGCAGTCAAGTAAGACCACAAGGATCCCGATGAATACTAACTGGAAGATTGAACCTGGAACTGAGGGAAAGCTCGTGGATGCCAGTAAGTATAGAGGGATCATCGGTTCTTTACTATATCTAACCACCAGTCGGCCAGACATATCTTACGCGGTTGGAGTGTGTGCTCGGTTCCAAGTTCAACCGAAGGAAGCACACATGTTGGCAGCAAAGAACATCATCAAGTATCTGAAGGGTACAGTTAATGTTGGGTTGTGGTATCCAACCGACGACAACATCCAACTGACCGGATACTCAGATGCAGATCTAGCCGGAGATCGGTTGGACAGGAAGTCCACATCTGGACACTGTCAGTTCATGGGAAGCAAGCTAGTTTCGTGGTTCTCCAAGAAACAAGCATGTGCTGCCACTTTTACAACCGAGTCAGAATATATGGCTGCCGGTAGCTGTTGCATGCAAGTGTTGTGGCTCAAGCAACAACTAAGAGATTACGAAGTCACAACTGGACAGGTTCCTATTTATTGTGATAGCTCAAGTGCCATTGCTATCTCTTTGAATCCTGCTCACCACTCTCGGACGAAGCACATTGACATCCGACATCATTTCA